>WBNM01022818.1:0-30654 GCA_013399055.1 Ramphastos sulfuratus | reverse complement strand
CCCCCCTTCAGGTACTGGATGCCTGTTCTGAGGTCTCCCTGGAGTCTCCTGCAGGCTGAAGAGCCCCAACTCTCCCAGCCTGTCCCTGCAGGGGAAGTTCTCCAGTCCTCTCTCCATCTTTGTGGTCTCCTCTGGACCCATTGCAACAGTTCTGTGTCCCTGAGAGTCTGTGATCTGCTCTCTGCTCCCACCCCTGAGCTCCAGCTCACCCCCCAGCAGCCAGCCTCATCACTCCTGCATTCTTCAATCATTCACCACACTAAAACCCCTGTCCCTTGGTTGGTGCTTCTTTGTGACCAAGGAGCTGGTCCCATCCCAGCACCACGCTCAGCTCTAGCAAGACGGAGCCTTCCCAGGTCTGCTTTCCTCCAGCATACCACATCTCAGATCTTAAAGATGCAGTGAGGTGCTTCTAGCACATTCTTGGTTTCTACCAGCATCCCAGTGGCAGGATGAAGCCCATGGTCTTGACTTTGTGGAGGAAACAAGGAGTGCCAGCCCCATCTCCCAGCACCAAATAAGTCACCTGCCCACAACTCCAGCACTGCTAAGTCAGCCCAGCCAAGCTTCTCAAGGAGCAGCAAGGACAGTGAGCAGTAAGGACAATTCTCTGACCTCTCTTTTCCTGTCACTCATTTCAGTGTCAGGTACAGAATGCTGTATGGGAATGCTGTGTACAGGAGAGGAACATGAGATGGGAGGTTTGGTGTTCCCAATGCCCAATTCAAGAGGAGGATTTGACCAAGGCAGTGCAGCCCAAGCCAGCCTCTGGGAAGCTGGCAAATGCTGAGAGTCCTGTTTCTGATCCCCTCTCTTTTCCATTAGCATTGAAGATAACTGCAGCCCTTTGGGACAGTGAGTGGAAAGAAACCCAATCCAAACCAGGAACAGGCCAGGGGTCCCCAAGACTGTGCTGCAGACACCCCTCTGCTGTGTGGGGAGAGGGCAGAGAGGCTGGAGAGGAGCCCCTGTTTGTGGGCTCTTTGTTGGTGCTGGGCAGAGTAGCTGCAGCTAAAAATTGTGATTGTGCTGTGCATAGAATCATAGATTGGTAGGGGTTGGAAGATCATTGAATCCACACCCCCCCTGCCAAAGCAGGGTCACACAGGAACACATCCAGACAGGTCTTCAAAGTCTGCAGACTCCACAACCTCTCTGGGCAGCCTGCTCCAGGGCTCCAGCACCCCCACAGTAAAGAAGTTCCTATTCATGTTGAGGTGGAAGCTGCTGTGTTCCAGTTTGTGTCCATTGCCACTTGTCCTATCACAGGGCAGCACTGCAAAGAGCCTGGCACCTTCTTGGCACCCACCTTTCAGGTATTTGTAAACTTAACAAGGTCTCCTCTCAGTCTTCTCTTCTCCAGGCTAACCAGCCCCAGGACTCTCAGCCTTCCCTTATCAGACATGTTCCAGTCCCTTCATCATCCTCATAGCCTCCACTGGGCTTTCTCCAGTAGTTCCTTATCCCTCTTGATCTGGGGAGCCCAGAAGTGGCCTCAATACTCCAGATGTGGCCTCACTAGGGCAGAGTAGAGGCAGAGAGGAGAACCTCCCTTGACCTGGTGGCCACACTCTTAATGCACCCCAGGACAGCATTGGGCATCTTGGCTGCAGGGACACATTGCTGCCCACGGATCCCAGGCTGCCCCTGATCTTCTGGTCCAAGCTTTGGCTTACTCCTGTGTGCATGAGTTACTTCCAGTATCTGACCTGTGGCTGAGTCTTGAGTGTCTAGGTGGGCCCAAACAGCTTCCAAACTCTGCTGAAATGGGAGATGAACTCTGGAATCTCCTTTCTGAGTTTGGAGTTTGTTGTTGAGCTAACCCTTGGCTTCCAGCTGCCATCTTCAGGTAGGAGTCAGCAGGGAGGTGTGCTGGGACAGCAAGACACATGCCTGGGAAGTATTAATAACCAGGAATGAGGCAGAAGGGAGGAGGGCAAGCTTTTGGTGCTCTCCTCTCTGCTGCTTCTGTCAGTGTGGAAGCAAACAGTGAAAGATGAGCCCTGCAGGTGCCCAGCCTGCTGCCTCTATAGTTAGAATCTGGCAGAGCATGGGGCACTCTGCCCTACCAAAATAGCTGCCCTTTGGGGACCTTCAGCTGGCATTTACTCTTTGATGGGAAGCTGCCTGCAAGAGCAGAGACTTGAGGCCTCATCCTGCTCATGTGCCAGGTTGCCCTCTCCATGTCTGTGGCACCCAGGACCGTGGGGTTGGTCCTGGCTGCAAGCGGAATTCTCTCTGCAGGAGGTAGCTGCCAGGTGTTGTGGCACAGCAGGAGTTGTCCTCTATACTACTTGAAAGGAGGTTGGAGTGAGCTGGGGGTTTTGGTCTCTTCTTCCATAGGGAGCTATAGGGACAAGAGGAAATGGCCTCAAGTTGCACCAGGGGAGGTTAAGGTTGGATGTGAGGAACAATTTCACCCTTAAGAGGGTTGTCGGAGCACTGGCACAGGCTGCCCAGAGAGGTGCTTGAATCCCTGTCCCTGAAGGGGTTTAAAAGCTGCAGAGATGTGGTGTGAGGACCATGGTTTAGCACCAGAGAATGGTTGGAGTCAATGATCTTAAAGGTCTTTTCCAACCAGAAAGATTCTGTGACTTTGATTTGGGGCCTGTACTGACCTGGGGCAGGGGTGGAATGATTTAGAAGCTGCAAGAGGCAGCAACCCCCAAGGCACTTGCTTTAGAAAATCCCACCTGTGGGCTCTTGCTTTGCCTTCCCACTCACTGCCACAACAATACAACACCTTCTCTGCCCTCTGTGCCATGGAAACGTGGCTGTTGCTTCTGTCTTTGGTTTCCTTGCCTTCTCTCCAGCTGCAGATCTGTAGGAGGTACATAAACCACTGTGGTTTTTAGTCTTGCTCCTGGAGAAGGCTGATCAGGTCACCCAAACAGGTGGTGGAAGCTCCATCCCTGGAAGTTTGGAAGGCCAGGCTGGATGTGGCTCTGGGTCAGCCTGATCTAGTGGAGAGTGTCCTTGCCCATGTCAGTGGGGTTGGAACTAGGTGATCCTTGAGGTCTCTTCCAACCCTGAGAGTTCTGTGATGCTTTTGTGATGGTGGTGAGGTCCAGACCTCTTGTTTGGTATGCTCAGAAGAAGGTCTACAAACCACCAGGAGTTTTAGTCGTGCTCATTGAGAAGGGGGATGCTTTGCTGACAGTGGTGGGGACTGAACCTCTGCTTTGGGAGGCTCAGAAAGATCCTGGGCTCAAATTATCTCAGAAGGAGGAGATCTCAAAGTGGGTGAAGCTCCTGCCCCATAGATTGGAGTGAAACAAACTCAAAAGAGAGTCAATTTTGTAACTGAGTAAAGACTCCAGCAGTGGGCAAAGCCACTTGGTGTGTGGGCTTGGAAGGGATCAAGCAGTCTCCTGCCACCTCAGATCCAAGCAGTTCTGGTGTTAGGATCCCAGATGAAGTGTTCTTTGGGTGTTTTCCCCAAAGCAAAGGTGTGGGCAGTGTGCTCTCTGCTTGGCTACAGGAAACGAGCCTGCTGCTCTCTGGTTACTAATTGCTGTCACCCAGTCAATGAGCTATTGTTTATCTGGTTAAAATTAACTCTCTCTTCCTCCTTCCTGCACAAAGGAGTCACCTAGGGCTCGGCTTGCTTGCAGAATCCTGGGACCTGCTCCCTTGGATGATTGTTTGTGGTATTTGGGAGTCTTGTGGTATGTTGGGGGATGTGATGCACTGGTGTAGAGCTGGAGCTGTTTGGTCAGTGTTAAATGTCTTGCAGTGTCTCAGTGCTCAGCTGTTTGCATGCTGGATGAACACATAAGAGAGGTGGCCCCAGCTGGAAGAGCTGTTGGAGAAAATTGCTTTTGGCCAAGCATGGGCACAGGCTGCACAAGGAGGTGGTGGAGTCACCATCCCTGGAGGTGTTTAAGAAGTGTGTGGACATGGTCCTTTGGGACCTGGCTTAAGGGCTGTGGTGATCTTTGGTTGATGGCTGCACTCAGTGATCTTAGAGGACTTTTCCAGCCAAAACAATCCCACACTTCTATGGACTATAGCAAGATGAGGTCAGCTGAGGTAAGGGGGAACAAGAAAGCAATGCCCACCAGTCAGCAACAGCACAGGTCCTCCTCAAGCTCCTCAACAGCAGAGGAAGGGAGGCTTGGAAGAATGTGTAGTTGTGAAGTATCCTTGTGAGTGTCCCAAAAAGCTCCTCTGAATTGAGGGGTAAGTGAGTGGCAACCTGAAGGAACTCACATTCAGGCTTTGCAGGTGGTGATGGCTGTTTGGGATTGGTGTGTTGGTACCAGTGGATGTGGGTCAGCAGGCTAAAGCAGCTGAGACAGAGTGTTGGAGAGATCAGAGTCACAGAATCACTCAGTTGTTTGGGTTGGAAAAATCGTCCAAGATCATCAGTTCCAACCAAGGAAGTTGAACATCTTCCTTATGAGAAGAGCTTAAGGGAGCTGGAGCTTGTTCGCTTGGAGAGGAGGAGACTAAGGAGACCTCATTTCATGTTTATAGATATGTGCAGGGTGAGTGCCAGGAGCCAGGCTCTGCTGGGTGATGCCCAGTGACAGGACAAGGGGCAATGGGTGGAAGCTGAGGCATAGGAGGTTCCATGTGAACCTGAAGAAGAATTTTTTCCCTGTGAGGGAAACAGAGCACTGGAACAGGCTGCCCAGGGTGGGTGTGGAGGCTCCCTCTCTGGAGATATTCGAGAACCATCTGGATGCTTTTCAGTATGATCTGCTCTGGCAGGGAGGCTGGACCAGATGATCTCTCAAGGTCCCTTCCAGCCCCTGACATTCTGTGATCAGCCTAACACCACCAGGGCCATTAAGCTGTATCCCAAAGTGTCTGGGCCAGCCTTGGATAGCAGGCATGACCTCAATATGGTGTCTGGAGGACAGGTCTGCTGAGGAGCAGCTGAGGGAGCTAGGGTGGTTTAGTGTGCAGAAGAGGAAGCTAAGGGGAGACCTCATTGCTCTCTACAGCTCCCTGAGAGGAGGTTGGAGCCAGGTCGGGGGTTGGGCTCAAGTGATAGGATGAGGGGAAGCAGCCTGAGGTTGCGCCAGGGGAGGTTTAGGTTGGATGTCAGAAGAAACTTCTTGACTGAAAGGGTTCTCAAAGCCTGTCACAGGCTGCCCAGGGAGGTGCTTGAATCCCCATGCCTGGAGGTGTTTGAAAGAGGCAGAGCTGTGGTGCTGAGGGCCATGGTTTAGCATCAGAATTGGTGGAGTTAGATGGGTAGAGTTGGACTCAGGACCTTGGAGGTCTTTTCCAAAGGATTCAGTGGTTCCATGAGTCCCCCACTGGCTGGTTCAGTTGGTGAGCCAACTCCCAGGTTCTTGTGAGAAAATTAACCCTGTCCTAGCCAAGCCCAGGACACAGACAACAATCCCTGCACTTTTTTCCCCTCCTCCTTCATGGCTTCCTATTCTTCAGATGAGCTTGGCCTCGGTGTGATGGAGGTGATCTCATGTTGTGTGTTAGCTTCTGCCCTGCCTTTCTGGGCTCCAGCTAGCCCCAGGGAGCAGATGAAGATTATGCTCCTGGGCCCTCCAGAAACAAGTTCTAGAAATCTTGGGGGTTTGGTTTTGTGTTTTCCTCACTTGAGGCTCCAGCCACTTTGTTGTTGCTGTCTTGAAACCTTTCACTGATCAAGCAAAGCCTGGCAAGATGATGCTGTCCCTCCAAGCTCTGCCAAGGTTGGGGCTGTTGCTGTGACACTGACATGATTTTGAAGCTTCATCAAACTTCACAGAAGGATTCTTCCCATTCACTAAGTGCTAACACATGTTTGAAAAGAGAACAGGGGAACAGCTTGTGGATTTGCCCTGCCCTTCCTGAGCCTGATGTGCAATAAATGTGTTAGCAGTCTGCATTTGTCAGTGTCTCAGCACTGCTGGAAAAAGGTTGTTAAGCTCTGGGTTGCTTTTCCCTGGTGGAAATTCCAAATGCAGTGAGTGCAATGGAGGAAGTGAGTGCCCATGAAAAATAATGAGGCACTTTAGCAGTGAGAAAAGTATCTCTTGGAGTAGGTGGGAGAGCTAGGGATGACTTCACCTTCAAGGGAAAAAGAGCTGTGAAAGATTTGTCTCCTTTCCTCTCTGTTCCTTTAGAACCACAAAACTGCTGAGGGTGGGAGAGACCTTTGAGGTCATCAAGTCCAGCCACTCACCCAGAGCTCACAATCCCATCCCTCCTAAGCCACTGCCACTAAACCACATCCCTCAGCACCACATCCATGAGCCTTTCAGACACCTCCAGAGGTGGTGACTCCACCACCTCCCTGGGCAGCCTGAGAATCCTTTCTGGGGAGGTATTCTTCCTGAAATCCAACCTGAACCTCCCTTGGCACAACTTTACTGTTTCTTTCTTTGTCACCAGTGTTCAGAGGGAGATGCCAAGCTTCCTTGTGGATGAAGAGGAACATGTCCCTCTGATGTGTTCAGCTCATTTCTAGGAGCTGCCCCTTCCCTGGGGGTGTTCAAGGCCAGGTTGGGCAGGACCTTGAGCAACCTGATTCTAGTGGAAGGTGTTGCTGCCCGTGGCAGGAGGGGTGGAACTTTAGGGTTATTTCCAGCCCAAACCATTGTAGGATTCTATGGTCTTTAGGCTTTCTCCAAGTGCTGGGCATTGAAATTCTGCTCATTTCTAGGAGCTACCCTAAGTGCTGGGCACTGAAGTTCTGCTCATTTCAAGGAGCTGCCCCTTCCCTGGGGGTGTTCAAGGCCAGGTTGGGCAGGACCTTGAGCAACCTGATTCTAGTGGAAGGTGTTGCTGCCCGTGGCAGGAGGGGTGGAACTGGATGAGCTTTAGGGTCCTTTCCAGCCCAAACCATTGTAGGATTCTATGGTCTTTAGGCTTTCTCCAAGTGCTGGGCATTGAAATTCTGCCTTGAAATTGAAATGTGTTAAAAGAATCAACAGTTGGAGGTTGCCTGACTGCAGATTGCTGCCTCTTTGACCTCTAAACCTTAACTGCATAGGCAATGACATTTTCTTCCGAGTGTCAAAGTCCACAGTGTCCACAGCATTGATTTTGCAATCCAGACAAATGCTAAACTTTCTTCTTGGTGTCAGGAAATGTTGTGTGGCTCTGGTGCTACCAAGCAGCTCAGCTGTGCCCTGCAGACAGCAGCATTGGTACCCTCACACCTGCACTGAGCATCACCACAAGCAACAAGAGGACTTTGCATCAGCACAGCTTAGCTGACGTGGGCTGAAACAGTAAAATGTAGACTTGCTTCCAGGTCAGGTTGGGCCAGAGCTGGTGGAACCATGTTAGCCCAATGCCTTATAGAATCCCAGAGTCATTAAGGTTGGAAAAGATTCTTCTCAGTGGTCCCCTGTGACAGGACAAGAGGTAATGGACATAAACTTGAACACAGGAAATTCCACCTCAGCATGAGTAGAAACTTCTTTAGTCTGAGGATGATAGAGCCCTGGAGCAGGCTGCCCAGAGAGGTTGTGGAGTCTCCTCCTCTGGAGATGTTGAAGGCCCATTTGGATATGTTCCTGTGTGACCTGCCCTGAGTGATCCTGCTTTGGCAGCAGGATTGGACTTGACCTTCAGAGGTCCCTTCCAACCCCTACAATTCACTGATCCTGTGATTCTCTGTGACCTCCGAGATCATCAAGTCCAACCTTCTACCCACCACTTCCATTACCACTGGATTGTGTCCCAGATTTCCACATCTACTCATTTTTTAACACTCCCAGGGATGATGACTTCACCACTTCCCTGGGCAGCCTGTTCCAATGCCTTATCTGTGGTCTGTCCTCTGTGTAATCCACACTCTGCTGTTAGCCAGGAGAACCTGGGAGACCTTCAAGCCATGTGCTTCACCACCTCCCTGGGCAGCCTGTTCCAATGCCTTATCTGTGGTCTGTCCTCTCTGTGTAATCCACACTCTGCTGTTAGCCAGGAGAACCTGGGAGACCTTCAAGCCATGTGCTGCACCACTTCCCTGGGCAGCCTGTTCCAATGCCTTGTCTGTGGTCTGTCCTCTCTGTGTAATCCACACTCTGCTGTTAGCCAGGAGAACCTGGGAGACCTTCAAGCCATGTGCTTCACCACCTCCCTGGGCAGCCTGTTCCAGTGCCTTGTCTGTGGTCTGTCCTCTCTGTGTAATCCACACTCTGCTGTTAGCCAGGAGAACCTGGGAGACCTTCAAGCCATGTGCTGCTCCCACAGGTCAGTTTGTGAAGCAAGGTTTTGATCAGGCTGTGGAACAGGTTGCCCAGGGAGGTTGGTGGAGTCTCTGTCACTGGAGGTGTCCCAGAAACAGTGCAGGCATGGCACTTAGGGACATGGTTTAGTGGGCATAGGTTGGACTCAATGATTTCGGAGACCTTTTCCAACTGAACTTCTATGACTCTTAAGCCCTTCCTGCCTGTTTGTGGGCAGAGGGGGAGGTCAAACCAGCTGAGTAGGGGGGAGAGGGGAGCCTGCCAGCCCTGCAGATAGCAGCGCCTGGGAGAGCAGCGGCCGAGTATGATTTGTTGTGTGCGAGAAAGGTTTGCATTTGACAGCTTTTCACAGGAAGCCTGTCAGAGTGATAATTTAATGAGTACAGATTGCTTGCAACACAGCTGTAAAACGTGCTTTTACAGTGCTGTAAAATAAGCAGCCGAGGCCTTTGTGTGTTTGCTTTGTTTGAGAACAAGTCAGCTTCGAACACAAATGAAAGGTGGTCATTTATTTTACCCAGCAAACAGTCGAGGCTGTTAAGAGAGGACCCTGCCATTTTTCTTCTCCTGGTGGCAAGGTTAATGCTGGGTTACCTTGGTGTGTGCTGAGCAGCTCGTTTCTGTGAAGGGGAGAATTAATATCTAATTAGATGTAGGGAGTTACCAGGCAGATTAGCATTTTAAGTCCTAAAGGGACTTTTGGGTTTGCTTTCTTTTGTTGTGGACGTCCGTGCCCGTGGTTTGCAGGGCATGGACAGGTTGGAAGGACATGGAAGTGTTGGAGCAGGTCCAGAGGAGGTCACGAAGATGCTCAGAGGGCTGCAGCAGCTCTGCTATGAGGACAGGCTGAGAGAGTTGGGGCTCTGCAGCCTGGAGAAGAGAAGGCTTCCAGGATCTGAAAGGGGCTACAGGAAGGCTGTGGAGGGACTATTGACAAGGGCTTGTAATGACAGGACAAGGAGGAATGGGTTTGAAGTGGCAGAGGGGAGATTGAAACTGGATGTTAGGAGGAAGTTGTTTGCAGTGAGGGTGGTGAGACACTGGCACAGGTTGCCCAGGGAGGTTGTGGAGCACAGAAGCACAGAATGTGATCAAAGATCACATTCTGTGCTTCTGTGCTCCACAACCTCCCTGGAGGTGTTCAAGGCCAGGTTGGATGAGGTCTTGAGTGACCTGTACTAGTGGGAGGTGTCCGTGCCCATGGCACAGGGGCATTGGAACTAAATGATCTTTGAGGTCCCTTCCAACCTTACCATTCTATGATTCTGTGTCCCTTGCTTTGCCCAAGCTGATTTCTTGGTGAAGGGACAGAAATTGAGGATGCAGGCTTGAGGTGTGCTACCAGCTAGGGTAAAACTTTTGATGATCTCAAAGGTCTCTTTCAACCTCAACAGTTCTATCTGTATCATATCACAGAATATATTTGCTTGGAAGAGACCTCCAAGATCAATCCAGTCCAACCCAGCACTGAAGGGTCAACATTAAACCATCTCCCAAAGCTCCAGGTCCACAGGCTGCTTGAACACCCCCAGGGATGGTGACTCCAGCACTGCCCTGGGCAGACCATTGCAATGTTTGAGAACCCTTTTAGTGAAGAACTGCTTCCTGACACCCAGCCTGAACTAGTGCAGCTTGAAACCATTTCCTCTGCTTGCCACCAAGGAGAAGAGGTTGCCCCCTCCTCACTCCAACCTCCCTTCAGGTAGTTGTAGAGAGCAATGAGGTCTGCTCTCAGTCTCCCCTTCTCCAACCGGAACAACCTCAGCTGCTCCTCGTAGGCCTTGTGCTGCAGCCCCTCAATGTCCTCCCATTCCATAGGGAGGAGCCCTGCTGCTGTGCATTGCATAGAGGAAGATGCTGCCATGCACGTTCCACTCCTGAGTCCATCCTTGCCTCTGCTGCTGTGCTCAGCATCCCTCCTCCTCACCTTCCCAACCTCACCCCCATACCAGGAGCCTTGAAGTGCCAGTGAGGCCACACAGGTGCTGAGCCAGTGGCTCCAGTCACCAGGGCATCCTATCCAGCATGGATGGGCAGTGCAGGCACGTGCTGGTGGAAGCTTCATGGAGAGAGCAGGTGGTGCTGGCTAGGTGTTGGAGACACCCAGACTCTGTCCTCCTCCTTCAGCTTTGGGCTTCTCACTACAGGAAGGACATTGAGTTTCCAGAGCACATCCAGAGAAGGACAACAAAGCTGGGGAAGGGTCTGGAGAACAGAGCTGGTGAGGAGCAGCTTAGGGAGCTGGAGGTGTTTAGTGTGGAGAAGAGGAACCTGAGTGGAGACTTCATTGCTCTCTACAGCTGCCTGAGAGGAGGTTGGAGTGGGGTGGAGATTGGTCTCTTCTCCCTACTATCAAGTGATGGAATGAGGGAAGAGGCTTGAAATTGTGCCAGGGGAGGTTTAAGTTGGTGATAAGGAGGAATTTCTTTGGTGCAAGAGTGGTCAAGGATTGGAATAGTCTGCTCAGGGAGTCCCCATCCCTGGAGATGTTCAAGGAACTGTGGCCATGGCACTTGGGGACATGGTTTAGTGGCCATGGTGGTGTTGGGTCGATGGTTGGACTGGATGACCTTAGAGGTCTTTTCCAACCCAAACAATTCTGTGATTCTGTGATAGATAAATTCAATTAAAATAAAGAACAGGGGAGAGGTCCATTAGGCCAAATGCATTGGGGTCATTTTGGAACAAAACTCCACACCACACAGCACTGGGAAGGAGCTAAGGCAAGCAAGGGTAGGTGCCACAAGGACAGTCCAGTGGGGGGGACACACTGGCACAGCCTCTTTGCACAGCACAGGGCATCATTTTATGCATGCCACCAGCAAGTGAGGCTTCTCCCTTCTGCAATTTGGTAAATATTTTTACATAAAATGCCTCCATGGCTTTTTTTTTTTAATCCTTAAGGGAGTCATGTTTAGAGCCAGAAGTTGTTAGGAAGGAGAGAGAGAGAGGAGGGGGGGCAGAGTGAATTTAAACCTTGTTAAAACATCTTGCAAGCATTGCTGAAGTTCAGCTTCCCCTCTTCAAAGTGCTCCAGTACAAACAAAACCTAACACAGAAAACATTTGCTGGAAAAACTGAAACATTCTTCGAGTTCCTGACCAAGAAAGTCATGGGGCTCAGTGCCTGACATGGCTGTATATAATGCAGCCTCTTAGGAGCACGAGAGAAATGATCCAAGGAAGAAGAGATTGATTTCAAACACCCAACACCTCCTCTGTCCAGCATCAGCAGGAGCCTCCACTTGGGTTCCCATGACTGGCATTTCCTCTCCAGGCAGATATATATATTTTTTTTTTTCTTCTTTGGCTGTTGAGTTTATACTACAGAGATTAGCTCAGTGTATATTAATTTCTAATTCACTTCATCATTTTGAAGGCTCACTTCCTTCCTTTGCTCAGGGCTTTTAGTATCCCCAAAGAAGTTGTTGATTTAAAGACTTGCATGCCAGGCACAAGAGCTGTTAGGTGCAGCAGCAAACTCTTCCGAAAGGAATTAGATGTGGGAGTTACATTGATGGGAAATCTCCTGCACAAGCTCCAGCCAGCAGCAGGCTTGGAAGCCAAAGGACTTATTTCAGCTCCTAAGTCAAGGGCTTAGTTCTTCACCAGAAGGGTAGGAAACACTTGGAACAGCTTGCCCGGGTTGGTGGTGGAAGCCTCATCCCTGGAAGCTTTTTTGGCCAGGTTGGATGTGGCTCTGGGCAACCTGAACTAGTGGATGGTGCCCATGGGGGGCAGGGGGGTTGGAACGGGATGATCCTTGAGGGTCCCTCCCAGCTCTGACAGTTCTGTGATTCATACTAACCATAACCAGTTTATTCACAGAATTAACCAGATTGGAAAAGATCTCTAAGATCATCCAGTCCAACCTATCACCTAACACCTGCTAATTAACTAACCCCTGGCACCAAGTGCCAAACTATTTAACAAAAAATCCCCAAAACCTTCACCTTTTTTTTCCTTTTTGTTTGTTGAAATGACCTCTTTCAAGCTAGCTTTTTGCTGACTTCTGTCATGACCTCCAGTTTTGCTTCAAAGGAAATTTCACTCTTCCAAATTGAAGGAAGGTTGGTGAGGTTGGTTTATGAAGAGTAATCCAAAACTGTGAAATGCAGAAAATGTTTGATTTTTTTTTTTTTTTTAGGGAGCCTCTTAACCTTCCATTTCATTTGGGTGATGGTCTCCTTGTGCTGAATTTTGGTGGTGGCAGTGGTTGTAGGAGGTTGTGAACACACAACCCAGTGCCAAGTAACAGTGAGGGTGCTGGAGGACTCCAACAGAATCACAGAATATATCTGTTTGGAAGAGATCTCCAAAATCATCCAATCCAACCTCCAACTCAGCACTGAAGGGTCAACACTAAACCATCTCCCAAAGCTCCAGGCCCACAGGCTGCTTGAACACCCCCAGGGATGGTGACTCCAGCACTGGCCTGGGCAGACCATTGCAATGTTTGAGAACCCTTTCAGTGAAGAGCTATTTCCTAATATTCAACCTGAACTTCCCCTGGTTCAGCTTGAAACCATTCCTCTCACTTGCCACTAAGTGGTCCTCTCATGTGCCACCTCTCAAACGGTCCTCTCACTTGCCACCAAAGAGAAGAGGCTGCCCCCTCCTCACTCCAACCTCTTCAGGTAGTTGTAGAGAGCAACGAGTCTGCTCTCAGCCTCCTCTTCTCCAGCCTGAACAACCTCAGCTGCTACTCAAAGGACTTGTGCTCTAAGCCTTTCAAAGGCTGCCCAGAGACGTTGTGGAGTTTCCTTCTCTGGAGGCTTCCAAGCCCTTTCTGGACACATCCCTGCGTGACCTGCTCTGGGTGCCCCTGTTTTGATCTTCAGAGGTCCCCTTCTAACCCTTACCATTGTGCCATTCCGTGTGCACTATATCTTCACCAGATGTATGGCACCAAGCTGTGTGGCACAGTCGACTTGCTAGAGGGCAGGGATGCCATCCAGAGGGACCTGGACAGGCTGCAGAGGTGGGCCCAGGCCAACCTCATGAAATTCAACAAGGCCNTGACCTGTTCTAGTGGGAGGTGTCCCTGCCTATGGCAGGGGGCTGGAACTGGATGATCCTTGAGGTCCCTTCCAACCTTACCATTCTATGATTCTCTTCCCTAGAGTTCTTCAAAGAGCTCCTGGAGAACGCCGAGAAGTCCCTCAACGACATGTTCGTGCGGACCTATGGCCGCCTCTACATGCAGAACTCGGAGCTCTTCAAGGACCTCTTCGTGGAGCTGAAGCGCTACTACGTGGGCGGCAGTGTCAACCTGGAGGAGATGCTGAACGAGTTCTGGGCGCGCCTGCTGGAGCGCATGTTCCGCCTGGTCAACCCCCAGTACCACTTCACGGACGAGTACCTGGAGTGCGTCAGCAAGTACACGGAGCAGCTGAAGCCCTTCGGGGACGTCCCGCGCAAGCTGAAGCTCCAAGTGACGCGAGCCTTCGTGGCCGCCCGCACCTTCGCGCAGGGCCTGGCCGTGGCGAGGGACGTCGTTGGCAAAGTGTCTGCGGTGAGCTCTTGGCTGCCGGGTGGCCCCGTGCAGCTCTGCTGGCTGCTCCTCTTCCCCTCTTGTCCTTACTGGGCACCTAAAGGTGTTGGTGGGTGTTGAGCGCAGCTGGGACCGAAGTGCCATCTGTGTAGGTGGTCCTCTCGCGTGGTAGTTACATTCTGGAGTTGCCGCTGTGCCGTGCTGCAGCTGAGCGGGGGAGGGATAGCAGCAGGCAGCAGGACAGATTAGAGATTGTCCTGCTGGGGAGCAGCTCCATAGAGAAGGACCTTGGGATTGCTGGTGGGCAGCAAGTTCTGTGTGGGCCAGCAACGTGCCTTTGTGGCCAAGAGGGTTGGTGATACACTGGAGTGCATCAGGAAAAATGTGNCTGCAGCTGAGCGGGGGAGGGATAGCAGCAGGCAGCAGGACAGATTAGAGATTGTCCTGCTGGGGAGCAGCTCCATAGAGAAGGACCTTGGGATTGCTGGTGGGCAGCAAGTTCTGTGTGGGCCAGCAACGTGCCTTTGTGGCCAAGAGGGTTGGTGATACACTGGAGTGCATCAGGAAAAATGTGGCCAGCAGGGCTAGGGAGGTTTTTCTCCACCTCTGCTCTGCCCTGCTGAGACCACAGCTGCAATACTGTGTCCAGTTTGGGGCTCCCCAGTTCAGGAGAGACAGAGACCTGCTGGAGAGAGTCCAGTGGAGAGCCACAAGGATGAGTGGGGGACTTGAGCATCTCCCCTGTGGAGAGAGACTGAGAGCCCTGGGGCTGTTTAGTGTGCAGAAGAGAAAGCTGAGAGATCTGATCAATGTCTATCAATATCTGAGGGGTGGGTGTCAAGTGGCTGGGGCCAAACTCTTTTTGGTGGTCAGCAGCACTAAGCCAAGGAGCAATGGATACAAACTGGAACAGAGAAGGTTTCAGCTCAACAGGAGGAGAAACTTCTTTGGTGTGAGTGTGACAGAGCCCTGGAGCAGGCTGCCCAGAGAGGTTGTGGAGTCTCCTTCTCTGGAGACTTTCAAATCCCACCTGGATGCATTCCTGTGTGACCTGTCCTAGGTGAATCTGTTCTTGGCAGAGGGATTGGACTGGGTGACCTCTGGAGGTCCCTTCCAACCTCTAACATTCTGTGGTTCCCAGGTTGTTGCTGTCCTCCTGTCTAGGGAACATCAACAAGCAGGAAATTAGATGCCTTCTGCAGTGGAAATGACCACGTTTGCTTGTCTGATGGCTATATCTTCTTAATATTGCCTTCAAATTACAAGTGAGTCACAGGTGCCCTGGGCTTTCATTGAGGAGCATCTGGTGATTTGCTCCTTCCTCCTAGCTGCAGGGAGAGGCTGTTGGCATGAGCAAACAGCACCTGGGTGAGAACAGCAAGCCAGAGCCATATGCACAGGGCAGGAGTCAGTTGTCCCTGGTGCCAACACAGGTAGCACAAATTAGACTTTTAGCATAGATTCACATACAGCTGTGATGTGTTGGTCACATAGACAGCACAGAATTGCTTTGGTTAGAAAAGACCTAAGGTCACTGAGTCCAGCCATCAACCTAACACCACCATGGCCATTAAACCATGGCCCAAAATGCAGTGTCCACACCTTTCTTGGACACCTCCAGGGACAGTGACTGCCACCTCCCTGAGCAGCTTCCTCTTTGTAAACCACTTGGGAGAGGTTTAACTGTGGTGATTTTTTTTTTCCTATGTGGCATTTATCTTTAATTTATAGACTCATAGAACCATGGAGTGGTTGGGTTGGAAGGGACCTCCAAAGGTTATCTAGTCCAACTCCTCAGCACTAAGCAGGAGCATCCTTCACTAGATCAGGTTGCTCAGAGCATTGTCAAGCCTGACCTGGAATATCTCCAGGGATGGGGCCTCAACTACCTCCCTGGGCAACCTGTTGCAGTGTTCCACCACCCTTACAGTGCAGAACTTGTTCCTGACATGCAATCTAAATCTCTTAATTTCAAACCATCGCCTCTCATCCTGTCACTGGAGGCCTCTGCAAACAGTTCCTCTGCAGCCTTCTTGTGGGTCCCTCCAGGAACTGGCAGGCTGCTCTAAGGTCTCCCTGGAGCCTTCTCTTTTCCAGGCTGAACACCCTCAGCTCCCTCAGCCTGTCCTCAGAGCAGAGGTGTTCCAGCCCCTCTGATCATTTTCATGGCCCTCCTCTAGACCTGCTCCATCAACTCCATGTCCTGTTGTTGAGGGCTGTGTTAAGGGCTCCTAAGCTCACTCCAGGTAAGGTCTGAGCAGAGCAGAGCAGAGCAGAGGGGCAGAATTCCTTCTCTCCATCTGCTGATTAGTCTGAGTTGTGTGGTGTAAGGAGCAGGTGTATCTGATAGCTTCCTTTAAATGACTGTGTAAGATAAATATCAGTGATCTCCTTTTAACACACTGGGCTTATTTCCTGTGGGCTGCAGAAGATTTAGTGCAATAATTTAATGAAGGCAGAGAGAGGTTTGCTGTCCTTGTACCTGGTTACAGAGGAATAAACCACCAGGCTGAAAGGGCAGGCAGTGTTTGAATCACCCTAAGCACCAGGAAAGGGAATATAAAGGACTAAAAGAGAAAACCAAAGCTGCTCAGCTGCTCTGAGGAGCAGAATGCAGTTTTAGAGGTAGCACAAGCAGCACTGTTAAGTGAGATAAGCATTCCAATTGCTGTGTCTTGCAGGGGTGATGTTAAAATATGGTCTCTCTGGAAAAACATAATTAAAAGTCTGCTTCCAGGTTAATTTTTCTTGAAGACAGTTGAGAAGAGCAGGCTGAGATAACCTGCATGTGTGATAGGGCAGAGAATATCAGCAAGAAAAGAGTTGCCTAAAACTAATAGATCCAGGCTCCAGGAGCAAGTTGCAATTTAATAGCAGTTTGAAGTCCTTGGACACCTTGAGTCTCGGTTTCCTGGTGATGAGTGTAGTGTGAGGTGTGTCTGCATGCTCCTTGGGGAGGTTGAGGTGAGGATGGAGCTCCACTGGTGACAAGTACAGACAAGGACAGGTGACAAGGACAGATGGAGAGAGTTGGGGCTCTGCAGCCTGGAGAAGAGAAGGCTTCCAGGAGACCTTAGAGTAGCCTTCCAGGATCTGAAGGGGGCTACAGGAAGGCTGGGGAGGGACTATTGACAAGGTCTTGCAATGCCAGGACAAGGGGCAATGGGTTTGAAGTGGCAGAGGGGAGATTGAAACTGGATGTTAGGAGGAAGTTGTTTGCAGTGAGGGTGGTGAGACACTGGCACAGGTTGCCCAGGGAGGTTGTGGCTGCTCCCTCCCTGGAGGTGTTCAAGGCCAGGTTGGAGGAGGCCTTGAGAGACCTGTGCTAGTGGGAGGTGTCCCTGCCTATGGCAGGGGGGTGGAACTAGATGATCCTTGAGGTCCCTTCCAACACTACCATTCTATGATTCTAAGTAGGGTCCCCCTTTCACAGATACACAGCCTCACAGAGTGCCTTGGGTTGGAAGAGATCCTGAAAGGTCATCTTGTCCAGCCCCGCTGCAGGCAGCAGGGACAACTCCAACTAGATCAAACTGCCCAGGGACACATCAGGTCTGCTCTTCAATGTCTCCAGGGTTGAAGCCACAACCACATCCCTGGACAACCTGTTCCAGTATTTCACCACCCTCATTGTAAAGAAATTCCTTCTGATGTCTGACCTAAATCTGCCCTGCTCCAGTTTCACACCATTGTCCCTTGTCCTATCACTCCAAGCCCTTCTAAACAGTCCCTTCTCAGCCTTTCTCTAGGTCTTCTTCTGATAATGTAAATGCAGCTCTAAGGTATTCCTGGAGCCTTCTCTTCTCCAGGCTGAACAACCCAACTCTCTCATCCTGTCCTTGTAGGAGAGGTGCTTCAACTCTCTGATTGTTTTGGTGGCCCTCCTCTGAACCTGCTCCATCAGGTCCATGTTCTTCTTCTGTGGGGGTCTCATAGCTGGACCCAACAGTACAAGTGAGGTCTCCCCAGAGCAGAGCAGAGGGACAGGATCCCCTCTCTCCATCTCTGCCTACACAGCTTTGGATGCAGCCCAGGCTGCCCTTGGCCTTCTGGGCTGCCACTGCCCATTGCTGGCTCCTGTGCAGCTTCTCCCCCACCAGCACCCCCAGGTCCTTCTCTGCAGGGCTGCTCCCAGTCTCATCATTCCCCAGCCTGGACTGATAGTGGGGATTGCCCTGACCTAGGTGCAGGACCTTGCACTTTGGTTTGCTGAACCAAACCAAACTTTGGTTTGTTGAAAAGTGAGTCCACTTTTCCAGCCTGTCCAGGTCCCTCTGGATGCCATCCTGTCCTTCACTCCTATCAGCCATACCACGCAGCTTGGTGTCATCAGCAAACTTCCTGAGGGAATCCAGCCTCAGGGATGCTCTCCTGTGGTGCAGTGGGGATGTAGGAGGGAGAACCATTCCTGACCAAGCATTGTGTCTCCATGCCAAGTCACTGGCTGAGCTTGCTGACCTCTTGCTTGGGTTTTCAGATGTGGTGGCTCTTGTTTCTGGCTCTGTGGCAGGTACTGTGGTCAGGGGATGAGATTTTCCCCTGCTGGAGAATGCAGATGAAGTATTCGGGTGGGAGTTCCGTCCGCTAAGCCCCAGCAGGGTTTTGGGGCATGTGCAATCACTTGATAGGCAGTGAGTGTGCATGGATGAGGGCTCATGTTTGTGCTCCATCTGCTCAGAATTCATCAAAACGTCTGCAGGCTTGACACAGGACCACGAGGGCTTCGGTCCTCGCATCTGTTCCGAATCAGAGCCCTGAACCCGAGGTGGCGTCGTGATTGCTCTTTCCCTTTTGAAGATCCTCCAGTGTAGAGTTGCCTTCAAGTCTAGAATTAATTGCTTGAGTGTGGAAGGTTACCCAGAGACCCACTCAGCTGCAAAAAATAGCTGGCACGCCATGGATGCTCACAGCTACCACACTTCCCACAGCACCCTCACTGGATATCCTGCAGGCTCCCTTCAATGTCTGTTGCAAGGAGGATGCAGAGAGGCTGTTTACAAAGACCTGTAGTGACAGGACAAGGGCAATGGCTTCAAACTAGAGCAGAGCAGATTTAGATTGGATGTTAGGAACAAGTTCTGCACCATGAGGGTGATGAAAGACTGGAACAGGTTGCCCAGGGAAGTGGCTGGGGACCCATCCTTGGAGATCACAGGATATTGGGGGTTGGAAGGGATGTCCAGAGATCATCCAGTCCAACCCCCCTGCCAGAGCAGGACCAGACAATCTAGCTCAGATCACACAGGAACACATCCAGACAGGGCTGGAAAGTCTCTAGAGAAGGAGACTCCACAATCTCTCTGGGCACCCTGTGCCAGGGCTCTGGGACTCTTACAGTCAAGAAGTTCTTCCTCATGTTGAGGTGGAACCTCCTGTGTTGTAGTTTATACCCATCCCTCTTGTCCTAGTATTCAGAGTGAGCAGCCTGGGCTAGTTGAGGATGCCTCTGCTTCATGCAGAGGGGGCTGGACTGGGTGACCTTTGGAGGTCCCTTCCAACCCAGACCATTCTACGATCCTACGAAAGATCAGCTCGTTGAAGCAGTGGCAAAAGACCCTTCTGCTGCATACCTGAACTTCAGTTGCAGCAGGGGAAGGAATAATCCTCTTTTCTGTAGTGTTTTAATCTGGTTGGGTGGAAAGCTAACCCCACATTGCTGCAGGACACGATGGCAAATTCTATGCAGGAGTTTCAAAGCTGCTGGGTTTGTGCCTGCTGCTCTGTGGTTGTGTTTTGGGGCTTCCCTCTGTGACATCTAGATTAGCCCAGCTCTGCTGTGCTCTAGATAATGACTCTGTTGACTTTGCTTCCTTAGTGTTTTCCCTCAAGAGTTGTAGTGGGATGACTGCTTATAACCAGGGATTAACTTCAGGGATAAGTCTTCTCCTTCATGGAAAACAAATGTCCAAAGTAATGCAAATTATTTTCACTTGGAATGCTTTTTGTACCACACATGTTAAAAAACAACTTAATTGAAAATCCTCAGGAGGAGGAATCAAAGAATAATTTCAGCTGGAAAAGACCTTTAAGATCATTAGATCCAAACATTAACATCTACCACCATCAAGTCTCCTGCTGAACCATGATTTAAAACATACAAACCACTGCAAGACCCAGCTGCTTTCTACTTTCCTGGGATGCTGTCAGGAGAGCAAAGAGCATTTTATAGTAGAATGGCCTTAGATGGCTTCTTAATGCTCCTGTATATATATGTTTTACATCTTCATTAAGAAGATGTGTTTAGAAAGGTCTCTTCTCCCTGGTAACAGGTGATAGGATGAGAGGAAGCAGCCTGATACTGTGCCAGGGCAGGTTTAGTTTGGAGATGAGGAAAAATGTCTTTGCTGCAAGAGTGGTCAGGGATTGGCACAGGCTGCCCAGGGAGGTGGTGGAGTCACCATCCTTGGAAGCCTTCAAGAAACCTGTGGACATGGCACCTGGGGACATGGTTTAATGGCCATGATGGTGGTAGGTTGGCAGTTGGGGGCTTGATGATCTGTGAGATCTTTTCCAGCTGAAACAATTCTATGATTCTGTAATACTTGCAAGCTGCCAGCGTGCTTGATATCAGAGCCAGAGTGCTAGGAGAGCATTAATGCAGCACTGGATCAGAACCTCTAGTGCTGCCCAGACACACAACACAGAGCAAGCACAGACTTCTTTCAGTCTGGCTTAACCCCACAGTTTGCATGCTCAAATTCCCTCCAGTTCCCTCCTTTGGACCCCAAAATGACACAAATTCTCCAGACCCATCCCGAACAGCAGATCAGAAGAAAACCCAGGATGCCTTTTTGGTTTTTTTGCCCCTGCTAGAGATGTGTCCTGCATCTGAGGTGGGCTGTGAGGGGCTGGGGGCCTCCAGTGCTTCCCTCTGTCATCTGCTGAGGCCTGATGCTTTCCCTCTGACCTTCTGCCCTCGCCTTGAGGAGACGGAAATCTGCCCACCCCCTAATTGCTGCAGAGCCCTGGACAGGCACTGAAAGCAGCCAGGTCAAATTGCTGCCAGCAGTGACATTTCCTGCCCCAGCCAGGGGTGGGAAAAAAAAAAAGGAGCAAATACCAGCAAAGCCCAGAGTGACCCAAACGTGAGAACCTACAAGTGAGCAGTTCTCAAGTGGCAAAGATGTTGCCTTAATTAGTTAATGCAATTAAACTCGCAGCCCGGGCAAGGGTTGTGACACTTTGGAGGGCAATGTGCCATGAGGCTGGTTGGGTGCAGGTCAGCTGAAGGTGTAGGGTGGAGTTCTCTGTTGTGGGGAGAGAAGAAGGTGAAGTCGAGGACTGAGCCCCCTGACAGCCTTGCTGAGGGGTGGGAGTAGAGGTCAGGCTGCAGTGGAGGGAAGTGAAAGAGCATGCAGCTGTGAGACACTGACTGAGAGCTGGACAGAGGAACCTGAAGAGGTTCAACAAGGATAAGTGCAGAGTCCTGCACCTGGGAAGGAACAATAAACTGCACCAGTACAGGCTGGGAGTGATCTGCTGGAGAGCAGCCCTGTGGAGAAGGAGCTGGCAGTGCTGGTGGACAAGAAGCTCTCCATGGCACAGCAATGTGCCCTGGTGGCCAAGAAGCCAATGGGGTCCTGGGGTGCATTAAGAGGAGTGTGGCCAGCAGATGGAGGGAGGTTCTCCTCCCCCTCTGCTCTGCCCTGGTGAGACCTCACCTGGAATATTGAATCAAGTTCTGAGCTCCCCAGTTGAGGAGGGACAGGGATCTGCTGGAGAGAGTCCAAAGGAGAGCTGCAAAGATGCTGAAGGTGCTGGAGCAGTGCCCTGTGAGGAGAGGCTGAGGGACCTGGGGCTGTTTGGTCTGGTGAAGAGAAGACTTAGAGGGAATCTAATCAATGTCTATAAATATCTGAGGGCTGAGGGGCAAGAGGGAGGGGACAAACTCTTCTCAGTTGTGCCTTGGGATAGGACAAGGGGCAATGGATGGAAACTACAGCACAGGAAGTCCCACCTCAACATGAGTTAGAACTTCGTGACTGTAAGGGTCCCAGAGCCCTGGCACAGGCTGCCCAGAGAGGTTGTGGAGTCTCCTTCTCTGGACACTTTCCACCCCTGTGTGATCCTGCTCTGGCAGTGAGGATTGGACTCAATCATCTCTGGAGGTCCTTTCCAACCTCTAACATCCTGTGATCCCTGCATTTGCATCACCTTCTCTCCAAGGGCTGCACATGGGGAGGTGTGGATGCAGTTGCAGTGGTGGTGAGAGTTTTCTGCAGCCACCCCAGGAGATTGATGCTGAGGAACTGTTGTTTTGGGGTTCTTTTACCACTTGCCCTGCCTTGCCTTTGTGTCCCATCGCTTGAGACACTGCCAGGAGTTTAGGACACTTCCACATCACCTTCCTGACAAAGATTTGCATGCTGAAACCCATGTGATGTACAGTTGCCACCAAAGCAGCTAGGCTGCTGGAAGGGGTCTGTGGCTTCTGCTCTTTTTCACATGAATGCTGAATGTGGACCAGAGATTAGCTTTAGGCAAGCCTTGATGAAAACAATAAAACAAAGAATTAAGGTCCGGATCCAAAAATATTAGGGCCCTGAGCCCCCATTTCAGTAAAAGTTGTGCTCCTGCTACACTTGCATCCATTTGAGGGTCAAAAATCTAAAGGAGTAGTCAGAGAGCAAAGGTCCAATCTCCCTTGGTGTGGTCTTTGCCCTTGGTTTGACTTAGGAGGAATGTGACCTTAGTCCTCCTTCAGGAAGGAGTTTGTGTTCCTACACCCAGCTAAGCTGAGCAGCCTTGGGGCAAGAGCAAACCCTGCCAGGGCAGTGACAAATGAAATGTGCCGCTTGCATGCATGGAGGGGAGGGCAGATGCTGCTGCTTTTTGGGCAACTGAGAAACACCCAGAAGAGCCAAGGAGCCCTTTTAGTGGTGCAGAGGCACCTCTCAAGAAGTGGAACTGTCCAGGAAGCAAAGCTGCAAGCCACAGGGCCAGCCTGAGGGGCTGCCGTGTGCGAGGACGTTGCCTTCCACGTGCCAAGGGCAAACATTGATGCAGAAAACAATACCAAGCACTTCTCCACATCAAAGATGACCCTGAGAAGACCTGCCAAGAATGTGGCTGCATCTGCCTCAGCTGCAGCCATCTGAGGGCCTGTGCTAGGCGTAGCCTTCAAAGCATGCTTGAGCAGCACGGATTTAAGGGGCCGAGGGCGCGCGTGGATGCGGCTGCAGGCTCGGAGCTGACGGCAGCTTGCAGAAGCATTCCAACCCACCAGGCTGCTTTTGCCTTTCCTTTTCCTTTCTTTGACTCCCCCTGCATGTGGTTCTGATGCTAATTTTGACAACAGTATGAGGGACAGCTAAGGAAGTTTTTGAGTGTAGCTACCAAGATAGACCTCGGCATTGTTGCAGCTCGTTAAAGCAGTCAGAAGGCTCCCAATGGTCTGCTGTGTCTCTGGGCAGGGGAGAAAGGAGCTTTGGAGAACAAGCTGTGTTTGAAAGCCACCTTGGTCCTAAGGACACCATGAGCAGGAGATGCTGACCCTGGAGGCACTCTAAAAGTGTTCTGGTGGAAGAGGCAACCACCACTTGGCATCCTGAGGTGCCCTCTGCTCCCCATGGGCAGGGGGTGCTGGCAGGGAAGAGGAGCACAAGGAGAGGACAGGCAGACAAAACTCCCCTTTTGAGATGCTGCCATTAGGAATGAGCACTGATGAGAGGCAGTGGCTGTGAGCTGGGAGAGGAGAGATTTAGGCTGGAGATGAGGAAGAAATTCTTTAAAGGGTGGGGAGACACTGGCAGAAGTTGCCCAGTTGGGTTATGGCTGCCTCCTCCCTGGAGGTGTTTAAGGCCAGGTTGGATGAGGCCTTGAGCAACCTGGGCTAGTGGGAGGTGTCCCTGCCCATGGCAGGGAGGTTGGAACTGGATGATCTTTAAGGTCCCTTCCAACCCAAAGCATTCTATGATTCTATGATGTGATTCCCAGTAGCTCTGCCGTTGCTCTCTGGCAGCAGCACATCCAGAGGAGGGGTGAAAGCTGCAAGCAGAGAGGAATTGGACTCTTGAACTTTTGCTCACACAAGATAAAGCTGCAGCAGACATCACCATGAGGAGCGAGTGCTGACGAAGCACAGAGCCCCACAGCTCCCAAATACCACTTCTCAACGTGCTTTAGACCTCGGAGGCCCAAAGCTGTGGTTGAAGCAGATGCTTTCTGAATTACTCACATGCTAGCACTGGGCCAGCAGAATCAGTGAAATATGTAGTTAGGTCCAAAATAGTTTCACTGAGTGTTTGGGCTGGGGAAGCAAACCAAGAGCTTCCTGAGTGCTCTTCTGCTCCACAGTGAGCTGAATGTCTGCACTGACATGTGCCAAGGTGATGCTCTTGCACAACAGGGAAAGGTTCTCCTCCTCCTCTACTCTGCCCTGGTGAGACCTCACCTGGAGTATTGAATCAAGATCTGGGCTCCCCAGTTCAGGAGGGACAGGGATCTGCTGGAGAGAGTCCAAGGGAGGGCTATGAAGATGCTGAAGGTGCTGGAGCAGCGCCCTGTGAGGAGAGGCTGAGGAACCTGGGGCTGTTTGGTCTGGTGAAGAGAAGACTTAGATCTTCTCTTAGAAGGGGATCTAATCAATGTCTATAAATATCTGAGGGCTGAGGGGCAAGAGGGAGGGGACAAACTCTTCTCAGTTGTGCCTTGAGATAGGACAAAGGGCAATGGATGGAAACTACAGCACAGGAAGTCCCACCTCAACATGAGTTAGAACTTCTTGACTGTAAGGGTCCCAGAGCCCTGGCACAGGCTGCCCAGAGAGGTTGTGCAGTCTTCTTCTCTGGAGACTTTCCAGCCCTGTCTGGATGTGTTCCTGTAACCTGCACTGGATTCTCTGGTCCTGCTCTGGCAGGGGAGTCGGACTGGAAGATCTCTGGAGGTCCCTTCCAACCTCTAACATTCTGTGATCCTGTGATTCTGTGAGCAGGAGGTAAAAAATTATGCCAGTGAGGTTGGGTTGTCCCAAAGCCAGGTGATAGCTCACTTGTCTGAGCTGGCTGCTCCCCTGGAGCATCCCACAGTCTTTCAGTCAGCTTCAGAGTTAGTTTCTGAAGTCATCAAATCATTTTCCTGTGTCACTGAGGATCATAAAGGTTGGAAAAGACCTCTAAGATTCCTAGATTCATAGAATGATTTGGGTTGGAAGTGACCTCAGAGATCATCCAGTTCCAACCCCCCTGCCATAGGCAGGGACACCTCCCACTAGATCAGGTTGCTCAAAGCCTCATCCAGCCTGGCCTTGAACACCTCCAGGGAGGGAGCAGCCACAACCTCCTTGGGCAACCTGTTCCAGTGTCTCACCACCCTCAATCTAAAGAAGTTCTTCTTAATATCTGGTTTGAGATCAGCAACTTCTAATCAACACCTCCATGACCCATTTCAGCCTTCCTCATCCAGTGTTGCCCTAATTCAGTCGTTGGGCTTTGGGTTGTTTTTTCAAAGCAAGGCCAGGATAAATCAGAAGCAGTTTCCCTGCAATTCTTGTGCAGTTGTTGGGGTTTTGTGTTTTCTGGTGGCCGTGCTGCTGGCATGGCAACACTGCTGTTGTGCAAGCCTGGAGAAGCAGCAAGCCTGAGTTATCAGTGTTATTATAAATAGTCATTAAAGCTGACAGGATTTCAAATGTTGTTACTAACATTCTCTTAATGCTGACTTGAGGGGAGAGGGAAAGAGGAAAACGTGGCTTTGGCAGCTGGTGGGAGTTCTGTCATCCTTCCTCAGCTATTCCTTGCCTTGGGAAGGAGGGGAAAAAGAACCTGCTGGTTCCTCTGAACTTGCTCTGCGTGCACAGATCTGTTTGTCTTGAGTCGTGGTGGCTTTGTTGCAGGCTGTTAACAAGGCATTTCACTGCAGAGGTGTCTGCTTCAAGGATGAAGTTTCTACCAGGTGTATGCATCCAGGTGCAGTTGCCAACAGGTGGGAAAAGGCTAAGGATATATGGCAAACAGTTTCACAGACTCAGAGAATGGTTTGGGTTGAAAGGGACCTCCAAAGTTCATCCAGTCCTGCAGTCAGCAGGGACATCCTCCACTAGATGAGGTTGCTCAGAGCCTCACTTCCACTATCTCTAGAGATGAAGCCTCAACTACCTCCCTGGGCAACCTGTTGCAGTGTTCCAGCAGCCTCATGGTGCAGAACTTGTTCCTGACATCCAATCTAAATCTCCTCTCTAATTTCAAACCTCTAATGTCCTATCCTTGCAGGCCTTTGCAACCAATCCCTCTGCAGCCTTCTTGTAGTTCCCTTCAGGCACTGGAAGGCTGCTCAAAGGTCTTGCTGGAGCCTTCTCTTCTCCCAGACTCAACAGCCTCAGCTCCCTCAGCCTGTCCTTGCAGGAGATGGGTTCCAGCCCCCTCTGGACCCACTGCCCTTATAGGAAGCTCTGAAATGGGGCAGGTATCATAGAACCATAGAATGATTTAGGTTGGAAGGAACCTCAAAGATCATCTAGTTCCAACCCCCCTGCAAGAGGCAGGTATGATTTAGGCTGGAAGGAACCTCAAAGATCATCTAGTTCCAAGCCCCCTGCAAGAGGCAGGTATGATTTAGGCTGGAAGGAACCTCAAAGATCATCTAGTTCCAGCCCCCCCTGCAAGAGGCAGGTATGATTTAGGTTGGAAGGGACCTCAAATATCATCTAGTTCCAGCCCCCCCTGCAAGAGGCAGGTGTGATTTAGGTTGGAAGGGACCTCAAAGATCATCTAGTTCCAACCTCCCTGCCATAGGCAGGTATGACAAGGGAGCAACAAAACCCAGTTTTTATTAAACCAAGAGCATGTAATTTTTACAAGAACCTTCACCAGACAATGGAAGCTGGGGAGGTACCTTAACAAATATGATATGAACTCATGGAATAGAATCATGAGATCATTAAGGTTGGAAGAGACCTCCAAGATCAAGTCTCACACCTCCATGTCCTGAAGTTGCCACATTTACTTCTTTTTCTTAACACCTCCAGGGATGGTGACTGCACCCCCTCCCTGGGCAACCTGTTCCAATGCCTGACCACTCTATCACTAAAAAAGTTCTTCCTAATATTCAAATGGAGCTCATAATTGTTTGCCTTTTTTTGCCTAATTTCCATGGGTTGTGTGCAGAAAGGGATTTTCAGCTGGGGTGTGAAGGCTGGTGCCAGAACACATCTGTTAGCAGCTTTTAATCTTCACCTTTGAGAAGGTCTATAGATGTGGACAAATTGTGATTTACATGATGAAACTGCAGGGTGATGGATTGCTGGGGTGGTGAGGAGTGCCATGGAAAGGAAATAAATCCCCCAAGATAAAAGGAGGGAGTTGGAGTGCATTTACTTCTCTTAGAAGCTTTTACGTGTTATGTGCACTGCAGCATACTACTACCTGGGCTCAGATCTACCAGAGCAAATCCTCTCCAGCAAATAAAGCTTGATTTGGGACCCTTGCTTTATTGGAAAGGAGATTATTTGGGTTTGAGGGTCATTCTGGAGTAAAGTCTGAATGAATCTGAGTTGCTTTCCAAGATAAACACACCCCCAGAACAAAGCATATCTGGGTTTACTGTTACATGCAGTGGTGTTTTAAGAGCTTGCACCTGGTGTGGCAGAGCAGACATTAAAAGCTTGTGAAGAATTGCCAGGGCAGCATATGGCACATCCCACTGACAGCTCCAGAGCTGGTTTGGAGTGGGCATGGGCCCCCTGGCCAGGGGGTGAGGTTCTCATTGCAGCCACAGGCAGCAGTTGAGCATTTAGCACTGGTGTAAGGAGGGGCAATTGCTTCACCATTGTGCTGGTTTGAGGCTAATTGGAATATTTTAATAGAGAAAATTATACTATAGGCTGTGAAAGGGAAACAGTGGTGATGTCTACTACACTCATAGGCTTGCTGAGATGTTTAAGAATGAGTACTCAAAACATAGATAAGTCAATGTCTCTGGGGCACAGCATCTCGGTCTAGCAGCTTCTGGCTTTTTCTCCTCTCTGCTGAGTAACCTCACTAACCACTTTCCTTCTAACCCCCCTGGCTGATCCTCCAAACTCACCTTGCACATAAGGCAAACCTTGGGGTAAGGTATGGGGTGGGGAGAAGGTGGAAGGGTGGTTGGGAGCCCCTCCTGGGGTCTCTGATTTCTGGGAGGGGTGCTGTGTTTTTGTATTACCTTTAACTTGTATATTTCTGTAAATATTCCTGTCTGTTGTGTATATCTCTGCTTGTATATTTGCTGAGCTGTGAATAGAGCTTCAGTCCTTAACTTCCAGCTGGCTGAGTTCAAGTCTGGATCATTTTACAAAGTGTGGGGGGTGGGTAAAACCCAAACCATCACAACCATCTTCCCTGAAGCATTTCTCTTCCAGGTGAGCTCTTCTCCTGCATTCATGCTGCTTTCTGACATGGTAAAATGCCAGAGCTGGGCTAATGAATTGCTCTGTTGTCCTCCTCCAGCACTACTGCAAACTCAGAGCTTCCCTGTGGGTTACTTCCATCTCTACTTGAGGCTCTGTCCAGCAGTCACTGCAGGCTGGGACTTGTCTTTCCACCACCAGCCCCCCCCCTCCTTTGCCATCAGCTCTCTGGCAGGCTCAGAGCCACAAACTAATTTGGGGAAGAAAGCAACCCCCCCCGCAAGCCCCAGTCCCATTTGCTTTTAAATTCATCCAGGGTCTTTGTTCAAAGGACCTAATGCAAGTGCCCATCCCATGTCATCTGCTGTGGAACGCAGGCAAGCAGCTCCAGTTTCCCCTGCATCTGCTGGGATTCATAAAGAGGAATCCCTATGGAATATCAAAGCAGTGGGATGCTGCAGGACTGCAGCAGGGTGAGCCCAGGAACCTAAGATGGGAAGGTGACCTCCTGAGGGTCACTGCTGGCTGGGTGGGTGACTTTCTTCTTTTCTTTTTTGTGTTTTTTTCCAGCATGCTGCCATGCAATCCCCTTCATAAAGCTGCAGCTTTCCGTGGTATTTTCCTTGGATATTAGGAAAAATGTCTTCACAGAGAGGAGAGCAGATTTAACTTGGAGATTAGGAAGAAATTCTTTACACTAAGGCTAGTGAGACACTGGCACAGGTTGCCCAGGGAGGTTGTGGCTGCTCCCTCCCTGGGGATGTTCAAGGCCAGGGTGGATCAAGCCTCGAGCAACCTGGGCTAGTGGAAGGTGTCCCTGCCTACGGCAGGGGGATTGGAACTGGCTGATCTTTAAAGTCCCTTCCAACCCAAACTGTTCCATGAATCAGTGATTCTGTGAAAGGGTTCTCAGGCACTGGCACAGGCTGCCCAGGGAGGTGGTGGAGTCACCACCCCTGGAAGCATTTAAAGCCATGTGGATGTGGTGCTGAGGGACGTGGGTCAGTGGCAGTGGCTTAGTAGCAGGGGTGAGATTGTGAGCTCTGGGTGAGCAGTGAACCTGATGATCTCAAAGTTCTCTTGAACCTCAAGAGTTCTGTGGTTCAGTGATGGGAGTGGGCTTCCTGGTCCTGTTCCTTCTCCTCTTCCTCATTCCTCTTCAAACTACTCTACTGGCTGGTGCTATCATCATCTTCCCAGTTTTCTTCCCAAGGAGGGTGCAGAGCACTTCTTGAGGGCCAGCACTGCTAGGACTACCAAGATCTACTGGTAAACCTCAGGACTAGGTGTGAAGGTCCTGGCACCTAGTACCAAGTGACACAGGAAGAGATTTTTATCAGAGAACCAACTGAGCTGCTAATCCTGGGACATCCTTCAGAGCCCTGCCTCTGGGTGTGAGCTGTTATTTGGTTCCCTCTCTCGCCTCCCCTCCTCCAACCCTTTTTTTTTTTTTTTTTGTTATGCAAGGCCTCTGCACCATCTGGATGGCAGATGATACCTTTACATTTGTCTGCTTGCAGTTTTCTGACCATAAATCATCTGCTGTGGCTGGTTTGTGTTGCTCCAGCTCTTCCCAGGGTTGGAAGCAGCTCTGCTTTAAAGCCACCCTGCCCCGACAGGGAACTTTCTGCTGGGGCTCCTGCTCCTGCTGCGCCTTCCTTCCAGGTCTAGAGATGTGTGTCTGCTTGGCTCTGGAGCCTCTGAATCAGCTTCTCCCAACCACCACAAACAGCTTTCTGTGCTGGGGCTCCTTTTGCTCAGCCAGACAGGCTCTTTGCAGACAAAAGAGGGGCAAAGTGATGTCTTTGAGTGAGCTTTGCTGGCCCACCAAACTCCAGCACTGAGCTCCAGCTGCGGCAGGTAATTGTCCTCTTCTGCCTTTCTCAGCACTTCCCATGCCTACTGAAGAGGCACCATGGTCTTTGTGGAGTTGGCAGGAGCACAGCTGACTTTTGTGTCATCTCTTCTCATAAGAGGCTTTAAGGATCTGCTGATGTTATTAGCAATGCCAGCCTGAGTCACAGAATGGTTTGGGTTGAAAGGGACCTTAAAGATCATCCAGCTTCAACCCTCCAGCCATGGGCATTGTGGAATCACAGAATGGTTTGGGTTGAAAGGGACCTTAAAGATCATCCAGCTTCAACACCCCTGCCATGGACAGGGCAAGGACCCCTTCCACTAGCCCAGGTTGCTCAAGGCTTGCATGTAGTGGTGTGGGGTTTTTTTGGTTTTTTTGTTTGTTTGTTTGTTTTGTTTTGTTTTCTGTTGTTTTTTTTTTTTTTAAATCTGTTATCTCTTAGTTTCATGTGCTGCTGACAGGGTTTTGCACCAGAATCATAGGAACATTCCAGTTGGAAAAGACCCCCAGGATCACCAAGTCCAAACCAGATTCCTACTCTACAAAGTTCACTCTTAAGTCATATTCTCAAGCACCATGTCCAAATGACTTTTAAACACATCCAGGGTTGGTGACTCCACCACCTCCCTGGGCAGCTCATTCCAGTGCCTGGTCACTCTTGCTGGGAAAAAAATGTTTCCTAATGTCCAATCTAAACCTCCCAAGTGGCAGCTTGAGGCCTTTCCCTCTTGTTCTATCACTATTTACCTGTGAGAATAGACCAGCAGCAGCCTCTCCATGTGTCCATGTTCAGGACAAAAAGCTAAAACTCATGAAATTCAACAAGG
>WBNM01022814.1:0-35627 GCA_013399055.1 Ramphastos sulfuratus | reverse complement strand
CTCTTCCACCCGAAGCAATTCTTTGGTTCTATGATTCGCCAAGCAGTGTCCAGAAAGCATGAGCTGTGCAATGCAACTGCAAGCAGCAATTGTGTTGCTATCCTATCCCTCCACATCACCCACCTGCCATTCACCAGTCAGGACACTGCTTTGCTCCTACTATTTTTGGCAACCAGGGCTGTCTCCCAGCCAGTAATTTGCAAAATGAAAAAATGTTGAAAGCTATGCATCATTTGAAAACAAGTGAAGTCATCTAGGGGAAGCCTGATATTTAAATGACCAAAGAGAATACCTCTGTACCTTTCCAGTGCCTTGGAAAATAAACATTTCAAATGGAACCCTACAGGAACTTTCATCTGGTGATATATAGACTTGTCACCAGGAGATACTTTTTCACCCATGACATAATTGCCATCATCAGAAAAGCATTGCTGTCACTCTGCTATCATTTAGCCTCATTTTCTGCTCATTTCTTTATCTTTGCACATTAGAGCATTACACATTCAGCTACCTTGCTATTAATCATCCCCTAACATTAGCAACTGGGTAACTTATGAGTACTCAGTTTCTAAGCTGTGAGTAATTGATTTTTTTTCAGTTCCAGAGCTAAACCAAAAATTGAATAAATAGTTTTTGAAGAAGAAAAATTCTAAAAGCTTTATTTAAAAGCTTTATGGTTCTTTCTAGTGGAAAATAAAAAGTTTCACATGGCTTTCAGTCAAATATTTGCTCATCTCGAATAAATAATTTCATTTCCATCTTTGTCATTTTAAGAAAACTGGCAGCCAGAGAGGACCATATCTTGGCACCATTCATCAAACTAACAAGTGNGCTTTTGGCAGGGGCATTGAGCTCAGTCTCTGGGGGTCCCTTTCAACCTCTAACATTCTGGTTTCTGTGATCTCTGCACAGGTAAACCTCTATTGAAATGTAAAGCCAAGATGATCAAGCTTGGGTGCCTGCTAGCATTTATTTATCCCTGTAAATAAGTGCCATCTAATTTTTATAGAAATTCACTGAAACCTGGCACTTCAACTGAAACCTGTTTCTAATAGTTTTGAACATGGAAGTAATTTTCCCTGAACAACCCTGATGTATTTCTTGTTTTCTTTGCCTAAAAAATATGACAACTTGAAAAGATGGCCTTGGTAGAGCTGTGAACTTATATTTATTTCAGTAGTATAATAACTCTGAAACATGCCAAAGGCCCCTTAAATATTAAAATTGTTACCTATTGCACCCTGGACAGAGTTTGGGTTCGTGAGTAGATTCTGAATGAAGTAATTTTTTCCCCCCTGTCTGACCCTGGAAGCATTTGAATTGATGATTGTAGTGAGCAAACCTGCTAGGAATAATGAACTACATACAGTTTTGTAGAATAATTCTCTCTCAAGGGCTGTGAAGCTGATGCCTACTTAGAAATAATGTTGCAAGAATAGCTGAAACAACACATGATGCCATTTTATATAATCCTGGAAGTGACTGAAAGACTGGACAGTTTTGAGGACTATCCAAGTGTGAAGAGATGGATTTGGATCAAGTCCCAGCTCATGGCAAGCCTCATATTGTGCAAGACTTGCAATACTTTCATATTGTTTCTCCACAGTCCGATGAGTCTGTTTGTTCTCTCCTTTTAAAATTACCTCTGGAGCCGTTTTGCTGGAACCTGGGAGCAGATTCGTTAGTTAAAACATAAACTTTGAGCAGTCACTGCCTCACAGTCAGCTAGAGCTGTAAAACAGGACCTGTGAAATGGATGGCCTTCAGATTGATTTAACTGTGCAGAAATGGTGTTTGTCATTGCCAAGGGTTTTAATTTCTTTCTTTTAATAGACTACCACAGAATTTGTGACCTGTGATCCTGTGAATATATTACCTTGACAGAACACAGCCAGCCTCTCCAAACTATACAACTAGCATGTCAGCCTAAAAGAAAAGATGAAAAACTGAACTGGTGCTCTTGTCTTCTACAAAGTGTAGAGATAGACTCGCTGCAGAGTAGACAGAGAGTGACTCAGTGCTCTACTACAGCCAGCAATGTGTGGTAAAATGACTAACTACTGTGGGCAGTGCTGAATTCCCACAGTCCTGTCAGGATGACTTTCCCTTTCTTGGGGTCACAATTTGGAAATCAGGACACAGAAACAATTATCATATGAGAAGGGGAAAAAAAANTGAGTAGATTCTGAATGAAGTAATTTTTTCCCCCCTGTCTGACCCTGGAAGCATTTGAATTGATGATTGTAGTGAGCAAACCTGCTAGGAATAATGAACTACATACAGTTTTGTAGAATAATTCTCTCTCAAGGGCTGTGAAGCTGATGCCTACTTAGAAATAACGTTGCAAGAATAGCTGAAACAACACATGATGCCATTTTATATAATCCTGGAAGTGACTGAAAGACTGGACAGTTTTGAGGACTATCCAAGTGTGAAGAGATGGATTTGGATCAAGTCCCAGCTCATGGCAAGCCTCATATTGTGCAAGACTTGCAATACTTTCATATTGTTTCTCCACAGTCCGATGAGTCTGTTTGTTCTCTCCTTTTAAAATTACCTCTGGAGCCGTTTTGCTGGAACCTGGGAGCAGATTCGTTAGTTAAAACATAAACTTTGAGCAGTCACTGCCTCACAGTCAGCTAGAGCTGTAAAACAGGACCTGTGAAATGGATGGCCTTCAGATTGATTTAACTGTGCAGAAATGGTGTTTGTCATTGCCAAGGGTTTTAATTTCTTTCTTTTAATAGACTACCACAGAATTTGTGACCTGTGATCCTGTGAATATATTACCTTGACAGAACACAGCCAGCCTCTCCAAACTATACAACTAGCATGTCAGCCTAAAAGAAAAGATGAAAAACTGAACTGGTGCTCTTGTCTTCTACAAAGTGTAGAGATAGACTCGCTGCAGAGTAGACAGAGAGTGACTCAGTGCTCTACTACAGCCAGCAATGTGTGGTAAAATGACTAACTACTGTGGGCAGTGCTGAATTCCCACAGTCCTGTCAGGATGACTTTCCCTTTCTTGGGGTCACAATTTGGAAATCAGGACACAGAAACAATTATCATATGAGAAGGGGAAAAAAAATGGTCAGAGTACTAATATGGCTAAGAAATCTTGGAGAACAAAAATTAATAATAAAATATTAAAAAATAAAACAAACAAAAAAGAACCCCCAGTAAAATTATTTGCAGACTTTAAAGGAGTCACCAACATATTGCACAGTCACAGGACAAAGTCTGTGTTGTGTGATTGCACCATACACTTCACCCCAATATCTCTGTAGGGCCTTATTTCTACCACAGAATTTAGCCTTAAACGGGTAAATCACAGAGATTTATTATCCCCGAACCCTTCACATTGGTGGCTTGATTGACTGATGGCTGCTCTGCCCCGTTGTCTTCCTGCCAGCCTCTTTCCATTCTCTACAAAAACCAAGCAAAAAATGCCAACTGGAAAGGTAGCACACAGAGAATCTAATCTCCAAGCTGCGTCACCTTCCAGCCTTTACACTTGCCTGAGTGCATGAAGCGAAGTGAAACAAAAAGTCAGACACTTCCCAGTGAAAGGCTTGGTGCTGCCGTCTCGTGGGAAAAGGGAGAAGGAGAGCTTTGGTAGTAAAAGAAAAAATACAAAAGGGGAGGGGGAAAAAAAGGGGTGGGGGTGGTATTTTTAAGAACCTACTAATATCAGCGCTCCCATTTTTGTTTCAGGACGGCTGTGTGCTTTATTGCTCACAGATCAGTTTCCTTTGCAGGTGATGTGGGCCCAGAATTACATCAACAGCAGAGCAGCCAAGAGCATCTCCGTGCCAGGATGACCGAAGCCGAGAGGAATGTATTATCACAGACCTCCGAGGGACTTGCCAGTGCATTCCTTGCTGGGGGTGCTGCAATGGGGGAGGCAGAGAGGAGGCAATTTTATGCAAAAACTGGAAGAAAACATTGCAGAGGAAAGATCTGGGGTCACAGTCCTGCTGTCTCCTCTAAGCAGATCTAATTATGGCCATGCACTTCAAAAAGAGAGTTTAACTAAAACCAGATTTAGCAGGGCACTGCTTAGGAAGTACAGACTGAATCCTTGGCCTTGCCTTTGAGGGAAATGTGAAGTGCTTCAGCGCACTGGGAAGTGGTAAAGAAAACTGCAGAGAGGAAAGCAAGAGCCAGATTAAAATCCTCTTCACTTCAAGAAGGTCTCACAATAAAATGTGACTAAACATAGTAGTGGTGCTTTCAGACAGTGCCTCCCTGAGACACTGGCTGTGTATTTACTGCACGTTGTGTGGTGGAGTAAAAGAGTGTCTGCAGTCTGAGGGACGGCGCTGGAGATGATCAAATTATTCACAAAGCAGTTGCACAGCTCTCCCTTGATGAGCTCCAACAAAGCCTTTCTGCTATTCGACAAACCACAGCCCATGCATGTGAAAGAAACTCCCTCCTTCCCCCCTCCCAGTTTTGAAGCCTTTCAGGCTATTTCTGCCATCCATCCTGCAGGACTGTCTCAGTGGTCCTCACCACAAGCCTGTTTCTGAACCATTAAAATCAATGGGAGCTTTCCAGTGCTTTTTATAGCAGTAAAATGGGCTGTCGACAAACAGGATTAGAGTACAAGACAAATTGTTCAGAGATTAGCACCTCTAAAAATGTCAGGATTTTAAACCTCATCTCCTAGGTCAATAGAGAGGTCAAAGCAATGCCAAGGTTACACAGAGTTCTCCTCTTTTTCACCATAAGAAAAAGTCCAGTTGATCAAATTAAAAAGTTTATAATTCATCCTAAAGATCCACACCCCTGCTCCCTAAAGGAGAAGGCAAAGAGTTGGAACTAGGCAGGAGAGAGACCAACTATCACTTCATGTTACACCTGCTTTAAAGGAGAGCTTTCTGAGGTAGGGAAGTGCCAATGGCTACTTTAGCTGCAGCTAGTTCAACTGGTGCCCAAGTTCATGATGCCAGCTCACTCCCTAAAGTCTGGCTGATGATCAGGAGGATGCTTGTGCTGGGAGCAGCACTTTTATCATTGCAGCTGCTGCTGAGTGGTCTCCTGCTCTTCAGCAGTCTGCTGCAAGCACCATTGTTGCTGCAGCTCCAGGCTGACTCTGTCATTCTCCACCTGTCAGACCAGAGACTCATGCCACCAAAGGTTTCTGAGCTCTTCTTATCCCTTGACATCATCAGGATACTTCATAGAACCACAGAATATTAGGGGTCTATCAGGTCATTAGGAAAGCCTATCAGGTCATTAGGAAAGGACATCAAAAGAGGTCCAACCTCCCTGCCAGAGCAGGATCACCTAGAGTAGGTTACATGGGAATGCTTTCAGGCAGGTTTTGAACGTCTCCAGAGAAGGAGACTCCACAACCTTTGTGCAGCCTTTGGCAGTGCTTTGTTACTCTTACAATGAAAAAGTATTTCCTTATGCTCACATGGAACCTCCTCTGCTCCAGCTCACACTCATTGCTCCTTGTCCTGTCATTGAACATCACTGAGCAGAGCCTGACTCTGTCCTCCTGACACTGCCCTTCACATCTTTATAGACATGAATGAGGTCACCCCGCAGTCTCCTTTTCTCCAAGCTAAAGATCCTCAGCTCCCTCAGCCGGCCCTCAGAAGGGAGATGTTCCACTCCCTTCAGCATCTTTTTGGCTCGTTGCTGGACTCCTTTCAAGCAGTTCCCTGAAGTCCTTCCTGAACTGAAGAGCCCAGAACTGGACACAATATTCCAGATGTGGTCTCACTAGGGCAGAGTAGATGGCTGCTTTTGCACTCCTGGGGATAGGAGATGCTTGAGGACAGCCTGATGTTGCAGGAACAGCAAGTGATGTGGGCAGGCATGAGAAGGGTGAAATTTGGTCAAGTGACAAAATCTTTCAAAACATTCCTTTCTTTAGATAGTATTATACCACATCTGTAGAAGCACCTTCCACTGAGTATCAGATTTCTTTCATCTCTGTCTGGCAAACTGCTGTCATGACTCTTTTCCTGTAACACACCAACCCTTTCCACAACCTTTCTTCAGCTTAGCTATGCTTGGTGTTGCAGAGCCAACACCAACACTCAGGCCCTCCAGCTTTTTTCATTTACACTTCCTAGCTGTCTGCATCTTGAATATCCCTGTGTGCAGTTTCCTCTTTTTTATACTTTTCATGCACAGTTACTCTTGACAAATCATGTTTTCCTGTTAACTTCCTTTCTGTGCAAGGCCGAGCTGATAATTAGTCCCTCGTAAGGGCTGTCAGCTTTCATATCACATTGTTATGGTTGGATTAGAGAAAACATATGTGAGAGAAAGATTAATCTATGTAAGAGAAATATAATGTATGTATAGAGAAAGTGTATGTAAAAGAATATTCCAAAGTAAGCACATTAAGAGAGTTCTAGAAATCCATTAGAACCAAGGCATATTTCTGCTCTTAAAGGTTTTTCCTTTTTATCTTGTTAAAATTTTCAGAGGGTAGCAAAAGCAGGTGTGGCCTCTAGAAGTTGTTGTGGACAACAATGCTTAGGAAAAATTGATGAAAGACAGTAAGGAAATAGATTACTTAGATCCAGGACAGAAATGATTACTCATTGTACCAGACTGCTGGGAGATGTCTGTCCCACAGGACTGTTCTTCCTCTAGCTCACATTGTCTCATTAACATTATAACTGCGAGTACAGCAGAGTGGCAGCCAGGCAAAGTTCACCTCTATGTTCTTTGTCTTTGTCATGGAGACTACAAGTCTGTTCAGCTCTTTATAAAGCAACCCTTAGGCCTCAAAGCATCACAATAAAATAAATTATATATATGTACTTATAAAACAAGAGTATCCATGCAGGCATAGAAATGCCTTTGGGCAGGTCTGTTCTTTGTCCCAGTATGCAGATTAAGTGAGTATGGGAGTTTTAACCTACTGCAACTTCATATTTCCACTACAAGCTCTTTCTTTTTGACAAAAATCTACTGTTGATTGCCACTGTGGGGCTTTCCTGAGAAGTCATCCCATCACCCTCTTTCTCCATGAATGTAGCCCTCAAACAGTACTACCTGCAGGTTTTAATAGCTACAAAGATGTAGGAGTGACCTCAGGCTCATGTATACTCAGCAAACAACGATGAGGAGTTGAGCCCATTTAAGATTGTACACTAATGAGTGGTTTCCAGCCCATCCTGATTTTGCTAATCTGCTCAGCAAGTGATCAGGGAGGAGGACCTTGAAGAGGAGGGGACTTGCATGCATGTTTTTCTCTGTGTAGCTACATGCCGTGTTCTCCCAGCTTGGTTACTACTAAACTGGAAATTATTTTTCTCCTTAGCACCTTAGACAAACAAAGTGGATTAAATGGCAAACATCAGGTTACTTGTGTCACTCAATGTGAACCAAAAGGATTTTAGCACTGAAATTCTTCCCCCTGCAGCCATCAGTACAGAGGCACTGGTGAGTGAAGTTGGTGGATTTAGCTGTTCTTAAAGATCTGCTTTCAACAGAAAGGCAAACTCAAATTCTGCTTTTTTATTACTGTTTCTCCAAAAATTGTAGAATGTAGAAAAATTGAAATTTAAAGGGCACAGAAGAGAAGGAAGAGTATGAAAAAGTGCTCACAGAGATGGGACTTGATATCTCAGCAGTAATAAGAGACAGAAAGCTTTTTAGTTAATTCATTGAATGAAGACAGTTCAAACCAGGTCATAATCTTAGGCTATTTAGTGGCCTTCAGAAGTTGAGGTGGAATAATAAGAAGGTAACAACTGTCAAATTAAAGTGAGTATAAAACATAAACACAAACATATGTGGTGTTTTAGCACTACTTTTCCTTTGTAGAATTTTAGTTGCTTGCATGTCCATACATATATTCAGCATGGAGAGGAAAAAAAGCATCTATGGGAATCAGATGTGAAATTTCTCCTCACTTGGAAATGCTACAGAGTTTTAAAATTATTATTATTATTTTCTGCTAAGAGAATCAGATTGCTAAAATGCAGGAGCATCTTTGTCCTTTAGAGTTTGCCAGTCAATCCAGGAAAACAAGAGAGACAGAAAACCATCAGCTATTAAATCAGGAAATATGGTTGCTGTAGCTCATGTGCCACTTACTCAGCACTGACGTTGAGCTGAGCTCAGGAAATGCACTAAATGATTTAGCCCTTGGCTTCTTGCAAATGTCTGCCACCAGACTGTGGTTTCCTCAAAAGCATTTCTTCTTTGAACATGCCTTAAGCATTTTTCTCAGAGCTTTCTTTTTTTTTTTTTTTCTCCCCAAACCAAATACCCACATCATGGACTGGTTTCAAGCAGTTTGGTATGAGCATGTAAATTTCATATTGAAAAACTAAGGCTGAGTTCTCATTCTTCACCCAGGGTAGGTGCTCTTCTTTTCTTAGAGACTTAGAGAACAAATTACTCCCACAAAGAGGACAAACACTTGAAGAAAAAAAAAGAAAAAGCTGGAGCCTGTGAGATAAACACTGTAGATAGCCCATTGCAGGCTGGGAATGTTTTATAAAACATGAACATATTTTCTTGCAGGGGAACATAGATCTTGCCTGAGGCTTGCATCCTCAAAACTATGAAAAATAATGCAAATAGGTTTGGCAACTTTGCAAGCCTGGATGCAAAGGGCATGGCTAAGTCTCTACCTCCTGTGTGCCAGTATCCTAATCATAGCATTATAGGATTATTTCAGTTAGAAAAGACCTGTGAGATCATTGAGTCCAACCATTGACTTGGCACCACCATATCCATTAAACTATGGTTCACAGATTCATAAAACGTCAGAGGTTTGAAGGGACCTTGACAGATCATCTAGCCCAACCCTCGTGCTAGAGCAGGATCACCTAGAGCAGGTCACACAGGTTCTCCTACGCTGTCCTCCTGCTGTGACAAACAGCATCCTTTCCTTCACAAAATGTGGTTCTTAGCTAAGCAAGCCAGCCCCAAACACAGCCAGCATAAAGAACATCTCATTGAAAGCTACCAAGAGGTGAACCCAAACCAGGCCTGAGTAATTCCAAACAAATTCCTTTTTTAATTCAAGCAAGCACACACTCCAGGAACATTCAGTGATATTCTTCCAGCCCCAGACTTGTGCAGCAAAGTACTTATTAATAACATGAATTAATTGACATTTTCAAGTACTTTATACATGAACTCAGTGTCATTCACACGTGGAAAATACCTGACCACATCACTGCAGAACCGATAAAGCACTGGGATGCCGGAGTTACTCTTTGCACCATTTCAGGTACTCACCTCTCCCGCTCCTGTTCCAAGAGGTTGGTAAAGTCATCACTCTTGTTCATGTAATCCGTGTGTTTATGTTTCTCATTTTCTAGCTCATAAACTGTGCGGCGATGGCACTTCTCTGCCAGCAGGAGCTGTTCCAGCATGCGCCGATACGTCTCCCTCTGCTTTTCTTCAAGTCTGTCCAGCTGGATTATAGGAAGGGAGAATAGATTGGTTTAAAGTTCTCCTTGCTTTCTTCATCTGATTTATTAACCAACAATAGTGTGTTTAGACTATGTGAGTCCTAGAATTTTATGCCTTGGGCTTTACATAAAGCAGTGACTAGAAAGGAGAGCGACTGTGCTGTGAAAGTAGCGATTTAGTTGGATGGTTTGTTTGCAATAAACATTTGCAAAGGGCAGAAAGTTACAGAAAGGACACCACTTTTAGATAAGAAATCAGATTATTACAGTGCAGAGTTTCCCCTGTGGTGAAGTACTGTGCATGTTTTCCTTGTTTCACCTGGCAAAAGCTGTAGCAAATGCCAGGGCAGCTTTACATGCCCTCAGAGCCTAGGAGCCTGAGTACACACAGCTATATGGGGACTAGACACTTACATGGGAAGCACAAGGTGAAAGCTCAGGGCTGAGATCTGAGTTATGTATCTTCAACGTGGACATAAAGATATGTGAGATAAAAAAATCAACGTGAGATAAAAAATCTAAACTATTTAGGTACATCATAGATATCAAATACAATTCATTATACATCTTAGGGTTTTCCTCTCAGCCTGTTTTTTAACAGAAATTTCTCTTTATTAGCAACATTTTAATTTTTTTTTAAAATTAATTTCATAAGCCAATTATTATTCAAATATTAAGGTCTGAAAAGTTACCAGGTTACTGCAAAGCCACTACAGCTATTCACATTGCTTCTTTTACTGTTTTTTAGGAGCAGATGGCAAACTCCATCCTCCTCCCTGTTGAAGCAGCCTGCAGCCTTGGCACTTCTCTGCTTGCCTGCCTCTGCCACAGCAGCTGGCAGAGCCTGCTTGGTCCGCCCCCAGCCTTTATTCTGCAGGAGTCACATCTTCCTTGGCCTTGGCTGCACAAAGCATTGCTATTTCACAGGATGCTTCAACAAACTGAAGGAAACAAGAGAGCAGGAGGACCATGATGATTTGCTCTCCAGAAGTTGACCAGGGCAGTGAAAGTAAAACAGCCACTGCGATTTATAAAGGAGCTGTGTTGGGTTCAGCCTTTGAAAGTAGGTCTTTTGCACTTTGGAAATTTTATCACCATCTATTTTAGCTCTAACATAACCATTGTGGAGCTAAGCATGATAGCAGTTTTACACCAAGGTCCCCATCAAACTATCAGCTTCTTTAGGTAAAAGCCCTGCTAAGCTCCTTTAATCCTGTTTGACAGGATTTCATGTATTCTCCCTCATACTCATACCAACTCCAAGTAGGCTAAAAGCTGGACTTGAGTGAGCAAGAGTATTCCATTTTTCTTTGATTTCTTGTGATTTGTACAAATGTTGCATTCTACATGTGGAATTTCACTTCTGGCCTAGGTTCCTCCTGCACAGACAAAAGTTGTAAATCAAGAAATTATTACCTCTGAGATTGGTTTCTCATAGACATCTTCACCTATAGACTTCTCCTGGGCAAGGATGGCATCCCTGTGTAGCACTCGGAGCACGTTCTCTGGAGTTGCAGACCCATAATGAGCTTCTAAAACTTCAGGTTTGGTTTTCTCTGTCTTCAGCATGTGAATCACATCCTCCCTTGCCTGCAACAATGCAAACCATTGCCATAAGCCAACTTACTAACCAACAGACAAAACAAGGAAAATAGGGGCATGCCATACACAGAGGAAAACCAAATGCTGGGCTGCCAATGCCAATATCAAAAATGTTGGGAGATAGCAGAGGAAAGATGATTTGTGCAGTTATTCTGTTCCTGCATGCCACTGCCTTTGCATGCTGTGAATGTTTATCTGAGTTGGAACTCTAGCCAGGGAACGTCATTACTCTTCCTATCCTTCATCTTATTCACTGTCCATGCTGTTCTCTGACTGAGATAAGGAGGTGAGTAGAACCACAAGTACAAGTGGATGGAATTAATATTTTTCAGACAGCCCTGAATGAAGTATTTCCCAGTTATTCCCTACCCAACTTGGTGATTAAACATTCTCTTCAACTAAGTTTTAAGATTTAAAATAAAGTTTTCTAGCTCCTTATTTGTTTAAAGCAAACTCAAGAAATATTGCAGATCCTGGCTCAGTGGCATAACTGGACAGACCCAAAAAGGCTGAGCAAACCCTCCTGGCAGCAGAGGAGAGCTGCTGAGACAGGAGCAGGGATGTACCAAGGAACAGTGATGATTTTGTGGTCAAGGGAAACATGGGTCCCAGCTCCTGCTTCCTGCCCTAGGTAGAAGCCCCCAGTTTCAGGCAGCATAAGCAGGCATCTGGGCACGATGAGAGTGCTCTGCAAAGCCACATGGCTATAAGTAAGAAGCATTTTAGGGCTATGCTGTGGGCAAACACTTAATCCTGAGCCCTGTTTCTAATGCTACTTGCCAACATCTGTTAAGCCATCTGTAAAATGGGGGCAGGGCTCCTGCTTGTCCCTCAAGGCAAATTCATAAGTCTGTGATCCAGTGAAGGGTTGCAAAAAGTAGAAGTAGTCAGTGGGCATGGGTAAGCTTCTGGATTTCCTCCCATAAACTCAAAGGGATGGGGAACAGAAGAATACTGCTAACAATTTTTAACTCACCTGCCCTTCCTACACTCAACTCATGTGAGCTTGGGATGCAAATTAAGGGCTAAGGAAAGGTTTTAAGAAAAAAGTGCCTTCAAATCTTGCTGCTATGTAAGCAGTGACTGTTTAGGATTTAGAAACTGCCCAAAGCTTCATGCTTTTCCAGTGTTCATAATGGCATTCCGTATTATCCCTGCAGCAAATCTGAAATCTTTACCCAGTATCAGAGAGGCATCAGAGCTCTCCAAACCCACCTGCTTTGAAAAATGAGCAAAGGATTAACCTCAGGAAATGACCAAGACCCTTAATAAAACAGAGTAAGATGAAAATGAGAGAAACAATGAACTTGAAGCAAAGATTATGCCACTCAGTTGAGAGCTAGCCCAAGTTTTTTGCAGGGGCTTGAGTAGAAGCTTTGCATGTATCTGCAAGACATGAAACACAGGCTGGGATGGCATTAGAGTTGATTCTAGAAGGACTGGGTTTGAGCCACCAAGAGACAGAGGGAGCTGAGAAAGGGGAATAGGTGATGCTGAATGGAGGAACATGTACTCCAAGCAGGAAAGAAGATGCCCAAGCTCAGTTCAAAGCTTTGAAGGAAACCTTTCTTCACTGCTTCATCTTCACAAGGAAGTGGTGACACACTTACCTCACCCAAAGATGGGTGGCACCATCCTCAGGGCACAGGCAGCTACCCTCTCACATACCCTTTCTTGGTCACCCCTTGTGCTGGAAACACTTGAGATCTGTATTGCAGTAGGGTGGCAAGGTGTCCTCTGCCTTTTCTGGGCTTGCTCATTGCTCCTATCATTATCTTTTCAAGGTTATCAGATAAATTACTAAGTTATCTTTTTCAGCAGAATTATAATAACAATTTGGGAAAATCAAACTAATAAACAGACACTTGGGTTGCTAGGAAGAATTGGACTGAAAAAGGCCTTTGTGTTAATAATAAACTAGTGAAAATTTTGCTTTTATTTGCTCAGCAACTAGCCCCAGCAGGGGAAGAACCTAAAGTGCAGCTAGTTTAGGCTGGGAGAGGCCCAGGCAAATCCTAACCTCCCATCAGCCTCAGGATTTGGAAACTCCTGGTAGTCTCTCTGAAACTCCTCAGGATGATCTAGCAGGAAGGAGCTGAAAGAGCAGGACTGTGCAATTTGTGATTCCATACTTCCTCCCAAAGGCTAATTTCCACTGATATAACTGGAAGACCATTTTCAGAAAACAAGTCAGAATAACCCTGTAGAGGAACACTCGGGCTGCTTAACACATGTGCTTGGAGAGACATAAGAGAGGCTCAAGGTGGGGGGTCCTCGCTGAGAAGAAGGAACCATACTGGCAAGCTATTTCTACTGGTGGACCTCTGCTGTAGGTGCCTCTCTTGTCTCAAAGCATAAATCAGCCAAACACAAGGAAGAGATTTCAAATTGGAAGTAACCTTGTGTATAAATCCCAGAGGAAAGCTGTTGGCTGTTTTGGTAGAAGGAACATAGTGTTTGGCACAGGAAAACCATCTCTCAAGTCCTTTCTTTTTTGTTTTGCTGGCACTCTGATGAGAGAGAGTTATTCAGGCATGGGAAGACCACATATTGCAAAAGCTTGTAACACAATAGAACTTATTTGCCTAAGTCCAGAAGACTGCAATTAGTCAAAAAGCTCTTTAAAGTCAAGATAAAGAATTTAGAAAATGCATAAAATTACTTTTAAGTGTTTGGTTTTGGTTTTGGTTTTTGGTTTTGGGTTTTTTTTTTTTTCATAACTGAAATTGTCCTGCAGAAAACAGAATCACAGAAACATTCAGGTTGGAAAAGACCCTCAGGATCATCAAGTCCAACCAATAATCCTACAAGGTTCACCCTTAAGCCATAGCCCCAAGCACCACATCCAAATGACCTTTAAACACATCCAGGCTTGGTGACTCAACCATCTCCCTGGGCAGCTCATTCCAATGCCTGACCACTCTTTCTGTGAAAAAATGTTTCCTAATGTCCAGTCTAGACCTACCCAGTAGCAGCTTGAGGCCACTCCCTCTTGTTCTATCACTAATTACCTGTGAGACGAGACCAGCTCCAAGGTAAATTTCTATCTACGTTGTTCATAGTGTGAGTTTTTGAAGATAAACAAACTTCTCTGTTAATAAAGTGACCCCGAGTACTTGATTCTCTAGACAGTAGGAGCAGCGAAAACAGATTAATGAAGAGACTACTTTTAATACTCTCAAGGTAAGAAACACAGGACAGATATGTTGAGAGATGTTTTTCCACACTCATTTTCTCCAGGAGCAAAACCTGCTTAGAGAATCATTGTCTATCAAATTTTTACAAACACAGAATGGCTCAGGTTGGAAAATACCCTGAAAGATCATCTGGTCTAAACTTTCACAATAAAGGAAGCCTAGATGAGATCACCTAGCACCATGTCCAATTGCATCTTGAAAACTTCCAGTGATAAGGACTCCACTATATCCACAGGGTTATTGTTCTAGAGAGGTTGTTCTCACTGTGAAAAATGTTATTCTTATGTCAAGATGAAACCTCACCCAGTGCAACCTGTAACTATTGCTCCTCCTCTGCTCCACGTGGCTCCTTGTGAAGACAGCCTCTGTCTTTGTAGATGCTCTTTAAGTACTGGAATACTGTGATGAGCTCCTCCCTAAGCCTTCTGTTCCCCAGGAAGAAAAGATCTAATTCCTTCTGTCTTTCCTCACAGGACAAGTTCTTAAGCCCTTTCATCATTTTCATGGCCATCCTTTGGGTGTTCTCCAGCTTGTTTGTGACTTCACTGAATTGTGGGGATAAGAACTGGACACTGGAATTGGTTAACTCCTTTAACTGTCCCTGCTGATAGAGGAGCTGCAAAGTTAAACTGTATCTAAACCTTGTTTTATGTTTACTGGAGCTAAGCCTTGGGTTTTGATTACTGGAGGTGCCAAAATCTAAAGGCTGATAAAGTCAGATCTCAAATACATCCAAGGAAGGGCAGAAGTGCTGGGTAGCACTGCTGCCTCACATAACTTTGCCTGCTCTCCTTTCCCTCTACTCTACTAGTGCTTGCATTTCTACCTGGGAAATAGGAGACAATGCTTCCCTCTGCTCAGGAGTGCATCTAGCCACCCATCTGGAAGGCTAACTTGAGGCCACTCTTTGCAGGGCTACTCACTTCTTTTGGCAGAATAAAAGAGAAGAGCTTTCTTTTGCTCTCTGGCTTGAGCAGAGTATGGGTCTGAGCTCCAAACCTCGCTTTACTACGTGACTAGTAAAATATTTAAATGATATAGAAAGGATGTAAAGGAGTCCTTGCATAAAATTGAAACCATTTAGAAAACAATAGCATGACTCTGCTGCTTGTAAAAGGGGACTGGCAGCCTAGCAACCAAATTCTTGGTCAATGGAAAGACACAAGCTCAGTGTTCGGACGTGCTTCCTCCTCATGCCCTGCCTTGCCAATTTACTACAACCCCTTCTCCCCATTCCCACAGTCTTTGGCCTCTCCCATGAGACTGCTAACAAAACTCAGCACCCACTAAATGGGGAATTTTTGCAACAGGCCATTTGTCACCTGGGAAATGGGACTGAGCTGATCAAACTCGTTTCATGTAAGGCATCTCGTAAATAGGAAAAGAAATCCAGTTGTATTCAAGATAGGAGTGAATGGAGTTGAAGTAATCAGCTGAGAGTAAAACTCAGTTCAAGGTCCTTTGCCAGTGCATCTCCTAAGCTCTCCTGAATTTTGCTAGTAAGTAGCTTTCCTGCAAATTTAGGGTGCACCTCTCTCAAAATCAGCTAACCAGCAACTCTTTCCTTCAGAGCTCCATGTTTGGAACCTTCTAAAATACTCCACAGCAATCTAAATATGTCCATAAAATGATGACAGCTCTTTCAATTAATGGAAAGAAGGGTTGAAAATTTGGGAGCATGAGCAGTGTTTACAGGGAATAAACTTAGGTAATATTTGGAAGGTCTGCTATTTGACTGTTTCTTTTCTAGCTGTTGTGACACTTTGCTATGCCTGAACGAGTGAAAGCACTAATACAGGTGTAGTGTTTATGGAGTCATATTTTTCTTGCCAGTGATTAATGGCAAGAAATAATTATGAAACCACAGGCAGGAACTTCTGCTCATGGTGGTGGCGTTACTTGCATTGCACACAGTTCAGATTATTTATAGTGCAGCAGCTGCTCTGTACTGCCTGGGAAACTAGATAAGGTCACAGGTTCTCCATGTAATATTGTGGACTTACCAGTGGCTGATTTCCTAAATTCCACAGGGCTCTACCACCATTTCACCTGCAGCTAGCAAACATCACATTGGAGGCAGCCTTCCAAGGGAGAGCAGGAGGATGTTCTCACACTGCTTTTTGCACTACCCAGCATGAGCTCAGNTACCATAGAATTACATATTCTATCCTAGTTTTGAGCCACGAGCTGCCCAGGGCAAAAGGTCAGGAAAGGTATTTTACTCCTTCCCAAGGAGTGAAATAAAAATGCTCTGCACTGGATTGGAAGTCTAAATGGAAATTCTATCTACAAATATATACAAAAGGTATTCAGGTAAAAGGAATGCATACACAGATTAGGCTCAGTTCTTCACCTGGGCCTACCAGGCCAAAACCTTCCAGAGCCTTCCAAAAAACCTTCCCACCCAACTCATCCTCAGCAGGCCCAAGAGCAGGGCTAAGACCAGGCCGAACTGCTCCCCCGCTCCAACTAGACCCAAGCCTACCATGGGCTTCAACAGGCCCAGTGGCATAGCTGCCAGCCAAGGCTAGCAAAAGGCCTCTCCCCTCCAAAGAGAGCTAAGGGTGAGCAAGTCCTGAGCAGAGAGAAGAAAGACCAAGAACTGGCTGTGCATTGCCTTCAATAGAGAGATACAGAAATATAGAATAGAATAACAGAGTACAGTATCTTGGGACAAGCTACCTGTCCCCTGGGGCTCTCTAGCCTCTAGAGGACTTTTCTTTATAGTTATACCATTTAACTCTTAATTTCCCTTAACCTACAACATATCATTAAATTCTTTTGGTTGGAAGAAACCTCTGAGATCATAGAGTCCAACCAACAACCCACCACCACCATGGCCATTAAACCATGTCCCAAAGTGCCACATCCACGCATTTCTTGAATACTTTCAGTGACTCCACCACCTCCCTGAGCAACCTATTCCAATATCTGGAATAGGCATTCCAGGGCAGGAACAGTCTTATTTCTGAAAGTTCCCATTAGAGATCTCAGGAAGTGAATGTCACTTGTTTTCTGAGTTGACTTTAATGAAGAAATACTCTTCAGGGAGGTATACTGAAAACCCTGCATTTGCAAAACTTTTATAATACTAAACCCTGTTTAAACTCACTAGTTTGGAATTTTCTGACCTTGGAAGGGAATTCAAATAATTAAAAGTACCTGAAGGAGGCTTACAAGAAAGCTGAGAAAGGACTTTTCACAAGGGCTTGTAATGATAGACTTGGGGTAATGGCTTTAAGCTGGAAGAGGGTAGATTTAGACTGGATATTAGGACAAAATTCTTTACACTGATGGTGGTGAGATACTGGGACAGGTTGCCAAGGGAGGTCATGGATGTCTTCTCCCTGTGGAAGTGTTCAAGGCCAGGCTGGATGAGGTCCTGAGCTACCTGGTCTAGTGGAAGGTGTCCCTGCCCATGGCAGGGGTTTGAAACCAGATGATGTTTAAGCTCCTTTCCAACCCAATCCATTCTATGATTCTACAAATGTGCACTTTCTTCATTTGGTCTCATAACATTATGAATATGAACAAAGTAATAAAAATTAGCCCTGCCTACTGGAATGGAATTTTTGTTAAAAGCCTGATTCCTCAAACTGTCCCTGCATATTGCTACAAGGGCTGGGCAGCAATTTGTCTTCTTCCAGGTCAGACATACTTAGCCAAAAATGCTTTGAAGCTGGGAAGTTAGATGTTCCACTGCATATTGCATCATACAAAGCTTCTTTTTGCTAAGAATTCAATAAACACTTTCTCTTCTATGCCACACATCTGAAGTAGCCTGGTTTATATCACTTACTTAGTGATTCTACCTGAATCACAGAGAACAGTAGGGGTTGGAAGGGACCTTGAAAGATCATCAAGTCCAACCCCCCTGCCAGGGCAGGATCACCTAGAGTAGGTCACACAGGAACATGTCCAGGTGGGTTTTGAGTGTCTCCAGAGAAGGAGAATGCTGGTTAATGCCAAGTATACCTAGTTTTTCTTACAAGAAATACTCTAGGTATGTTTTTTGTTTTGTTTTGGGTTTTTTTTTTTTTTGTTTTTGTTTTTTCTTTTTTCTTACCTTTGATTAGCAACAGTGTTACACATAATTACAGAACGTTAGGGGTTGGAAGGGACCTCAAAAGATCATCTAGTCCAATGCCCCTGCCAGAGCAGGATGACCTAGGAAGTCTGTTTGCTAGAGTAGTGAGGAGTCTTTCCTACTGGTGATTTCTCAGTAGAAACTGTCCAAGAGTGACCATTTTTGTAACCAGGTTTAAGAAATTAAATGAGTGATGAGATTTCCACAATTGTGGTGCTCCTCTGGATATTAAACATTTCCAAAAGTCTGAGTCTGACTTTGTACTAAAGCAAAGAACGCAGATGACTATGTAAAGAACATTGTTGATCTTAGTTTAATTTCCTAAAACTTGAAACTGTGGAGTTCACTTGCACAAATTTAACATTTCTGGACTCAAGTCCATCTGTGTGATTTACTTTGGAGATATGTGATAACTTCAGGGATGCAAAGTGACCATCGGTGTTTCTGTACAAAAGCACAGTGGATTCTGTGACATCTGGAGGTGGAAGTGAGTTCATGACTCTCATGAAAGAGAGTTGTCCTGTCTTCTCCACAGCATGCAGAACTTTCCAGCCTTGCATGAAGCCTTTGGAGCTATATGCTGCATTTAATTTTGTTGTGCATTATCTTGTAGTGGTAACACAGAAAATCCTTCTAAAACCAATACTGGAGGAGAGGTGGTTGACAGACCAGCTCATCCACTGCACAAACTCTCTGAAGTGGCTCCAGAAGAATTACATCAGAGGCTAATATGGCCTGTTATGCTTTAAAAAGTCCATGCTGAAGGCTGCAGAGCTGAGGAGAAGCAGCACTGAGTGATGTATTACTTCTTACAGCAAGCTCCGAAACAGATCAAATGAGCACTAGAAGACATCTGTCTGTTATTTCCTGCCCACACTGCTTTGTTCTGCTTTATTGCCAGAGAGCTCCATGGATGATGTCACTCTTTTTTTCTGAAGAAAACAGGCCACCAGAGCCTTTCACTGACATAATTAATTATCTGTAGACTGGGCCACAGCCAGAAAATTCCCATGGCAAGGCCCTGAGAAGGATTAACTCCACACTGCTAGATGTTTTCAGAATTATTGGGGTCTGGGATATCCTGTCGTGCCTTTTCACACGGAAAGAGTGCTTTGCTTGATATTATCCAACCAGTTACTGCAGCATATGGAACTGCAGTGTCATAATCCTGCCAGCACAGAGAGACTGATGCCAGGAGTGGCTGGCATTGCATGCACAGGAATCTGCATGTTGGGATATGCTCTACATGCTTCAGCAATGCGGCACAGTGGCTAAACCCAGTGGGCTGGGTTTGCCATACCCGGACATACAGCATCAACCAACATTGACCATAGAATTACATGTCAAGGGAGCTTTCAGGTTGGATATTAGGAGCAATTTCTTCATAGAAAGGGTTATCAAGCATCAAAACAGACTTTCCAGGAAGATGGTGGAGATATTCAAAAGATGCTTTGATGTGATGCTTAGGGACATGGTTTAGTGGTAGTAGCTTAACAGTAGTGGTGGGATTGTGAGCTCTAGGTGAGCAGCTGAACTTGATGATCTCAAAAGTCTCTTCCAACAATAGTTCTATGATTCTGTACATTTTGCACGTGATCTGAAGCCTGACAACAAGCAGAAGCCACAGATTGTTCTATCCATAGACTTCTTTCTTGTGCTTGACACAAAATTAACCTCACCATGCTCCACTTTCTATTCCATAAAGGAAAGAATACTACCCAGGAATGTTGTGAGATTTAATTCAGAAGTATATATATGATCTAGGTACTAACACAATGAATGCTACAAAGAATGTGGCACTCTGGCACCAATATTTTTGTTCTCCTATTCATTTCCCCCCCATTCATTATATAATTTTCTTTCCTCCATGTTTATGTACTTCTATATAATTATCCAATTTCATAGAATCATAGAACTGTTCAGGCTGGAAGAGACCTTTGACATCATCACGTCCAGCTGTTCAAAATTTGTTGCAATCCATTGAAAACTAAAAAGTATTTTCATTAGACATGGAACTCTGGTTGTCTAAATTGCTCTTTGAATGTGCCTCACTGACTAATAAGGAACTGAAGCATCTGAAATTACTACTGTGCCCTGAACTTCTAGGAGCCACTCAAAGCTGCTGGTGCAAGTACCTCCTCTCCAAGAGGAACAACATGCCCAGGTATTTTTTCTCCTAGGCAGATCTAGCAGTCTTCTAGCAGGAATGAGCACAGGTGGAGCAGGATGGAGCGAGAGACAAGCTGGTGCCAGCAAGGCTGTAGCTGTCAGGATGATGAAGCTCAGAGGAAACCTCACTGACTCCTCTGCAGAGACGCCAGCACAACTCAGAGCAGGACAGCAGCAGACCTAAGTGTGTATACATGTGTAATAAACTGTGTACACAACTTCCTCTTGTCCAAGCATTTTCTTGGCTTCAACAAGCTGGTTTTCAGTGCCCTGTGCTACCCAGATGTGCATTCAAGTTACTGATGACTGATGACTGGGCAAGAACAGTAGGACTGTATTACAGCGAGCACTTGGCAGCATAGCCAATTAGTGGAGCAGAGGAACTGTCAGAGGACAGGAGGGAAGTGGTGCAAACTCTTAGAGAGGTGTAACTTAGAGAGGGCAGGCAAGGAAAGACACACAGCATAAGCTCCTGGCCATGCTCATCATGCCCTCACAGCCTCCTGCTGGTTCTGAAATCTCCCTGCTCATCCTCAGTGTCTCTCTTTCTGCTTGCTGTCCCCAAGCCCCACTTGTACATCATCTACCCTCTCCATCTTTCCGTTGTATACTTAGGAGCTCTAAAGCCCTGCAAAATGTTGGTTTGCCTGAGCTGCTGAGACTGCTTTAGCCAACACTGGAAAAATGAGCACTCTTTATGAAGCTGACTGCATCGACGTTTCTCTTTCTGACTGGTTTAAACTTGAAGGTGACAAATGGTGGGTGTCAGTCACTTCTCTGGAGTAAAAAATAATAAAATGAAAGGAAGTGGCCTCAAGTTGGACCAGGGGAGGTTTGGGTTGGGTATAAGGAAAAAAAATTTGACTGAAAAGGTTCTCAAAGACTGGAACAGGCTTCCCATGGAGGTAGTTGAATCCCCATCCCCAGAAGTGTTTAAGTGGGGCAGAGATGTGGTACTAAGGGACATAGTTTAGCACCAGACTTGGTAGACCTAGATAATGGTTGGACATGAGGATCATAAAGGTCTTTTCCAGATGAACTGACTCTATGAATTGCTTGGAAGTTACCATGCAGCTGTTCACAGGTTAATCAGCTCCACTCATCTCACTGGCATGGAAGAATTGATGCTGAATTTTATTTTTGCAATAAACCCCAACCATTTCCAGTATAAGAAAGACTTCACTTGCAAAATCCCAACCATTCCTGTCTTAGGAAACGACTTCCCTTCACAGTGTCTCAGCAGTGCATCATTTTGGGTGCTCCATGTGCACAGCCCTCAGAAATAAGTCACTGAGCTCATTTTATTTTAGACATCCTGTAAAATACTGAAGCCAGCAATTTTGTCAAGATGTTGTAAGACACAGGATGTTAAGTAGGGCCAGAGATTTTCTACGTGGAAATGTTAAATTTCTCTCATTTTAGTCAACCAATAGGTGGAGCCTTTAACCCTAGGGAAAAAGAAAAAAAAAGGACTTTCTCAGCCCATGTTCTCACAATTATTATATAAAGACTTATATTTGCTTTTATTAAAGTTCATTTTGGATGGAGAATAATCTGTTTTGCTCTCAAGAGCTTATCTGATCTTCAGCTGGAGAACAGGAGACACAAACTTAATAAATACACAACTGGCTCAGCAAAGTTAATAAAAACAGACTCAGCTACAACTGCAATGTTAAATTAACAACTGGTGACTCAGAGGACTGGACAGCATTATGACACACAAGGCATATGCTCATTGCAAGCTCTCCCTAGAATCCCAGATATTTTATAGCCAGAGACTCCATGCATCTAGCATTTATTGCAGAAATGCTGGCCCTGTCCTCTCCCTTCTCTCAACAAAGTGAGAAAAGATACAAGTTTTCTCATTCTCCACAGAATGTTAGGGGCTGGAAGGGCAAGGAAGAGCAGGGAAGGGAAGGGCAGGGAAGGGCAGGGGAGGGGAGGGGAGGGAAGACACACACACACGCAAAAAAAAACAAACAACCCAGCCAAACAAAAAAACCCACAACAAACCAAACAAAAAACAAACAAAAATAAACAACCAAAACCCTAAGCTGCTCATACTCTTCACTCCACTCTAGATGAGATGCTCAATGGATCAAAGAGATTTGCCAATTATACCTCTGTCTTCTAGCCCTCCAAGCCTAAATAACATAATAGATGTAGCTCTGTTAAGTACAGCTCGGGCATTAACAAAGATGTTAAAATGTCTTTGTGAAAGAGGTTTTCAGCCTACAGCTGTCCAGTAACAGTGACATTTAAATGAAGATAATTACTCTGAAAACCACATAATTCTAAAGCAATTTCATTACTGAGGAGGTGGCTATCATCTCCATGGTTGATAGCACCTCTGCCCTTAATTTCAGAGGGAGCAGAAGATTGCCTGAATAGCTCAATGTAGCTGTATTTCATTGTTGTATCCTTTATTATTTTTCTTCCTCTTTCATAAAACAGCAGGGTTCTGCTTTAAAACTCAGGATTCTGGGACTTGCTAGACAAGCCCTGCTTGCCTCTCCTGCATTTTGCACAGCAATGATTGCAAGCTACAGAAAAAAAAAATATACCATTCTGAACAAAATTCATCTCTGGTTGTAAATTATTCAATAAAAACAGAAGAGAGCATTAGTGGCCTGGAGTCTATCCTAACTTAAGTTTGGGTTTGTTTTTCTTTTGGTCCTGCAAAAGCCTGCTTCTCCATAAAACCACAAATAAACAAGGGGTCGATCAGAGGAGAGAGAATTTTTTAACTCATTGTACTTAAATCCTTGTGCCAGACATTTTAAAGGGTTTTTCAGGTTCTCATGTTGCTGCAGTGTGAATAACATCTTTCTCTCCATTGTCTTGACTTTTGTATGTCCCCTTTCCATGTCTCTAGCTTGGCTCTATTTATCACTGTTGTGTTCCCCCTTTCCTTAAGCTCTTTTTCTTCTATTGCTCAACCTCTTTCCTCTCATTCCATTCTCCTTAAGTCACCTCTCTCTCCTCACATTAACCCTGTCTTATCTTTTTCCCTGCAATTCTGCACATTCCAAGGCTTTTCCCTCGGGGACTTTGAGTAGATATGCTCAGAAAATCCTAAACTCTTTCAATCCAATTAACAAAGCTTCACAGTTATAAACACTTCTATAAAGCTACTCGATGTGCACTTTTCTCTGGTTTTACCTATTCTTTCCACACTGGCTCCTCTTCAGCTTCTCAGCCTGTGAGATATTGTAATGACTCTCTGAAAACTCATTCTCTTAAATCTCCTGTGTACTCTTCCAGTAAGTACCAAAGCATCTTGCCCCAACTTTCTCTTCTATTTTCTTCACTGTTCTATTTTCTTCATCTTCTCAGCCTGTAAGATATTGCTAATGAGCATTTGAAAACTCATCCTCTTAACTCCGCTGTGTACTCTTTCTTCCAGTACCAAAGCATCTTGCCCCAACTTTCTCTTCTATTTTATTCACTATTCTATTTTCTTCATCTTCTCAGCCTGTAAGATATTGCTAATGAGCATTTGAAAACTCATTCTCTTAACTCTGCTGTGTACTCTTTCCTCCAGTACCAAAGCATCTTATCCCAACTTTGTCTTCTGACTTCACTACCATCCAAAAGAAACACATCTGATTTCCACCCACCTGCCTATCCCATATTCCTCACTTGATCTTTCAAGCAGCTCAATGTTTAATAATATTAATGCAAGAGTATCAAAGAAAGGCACTGAATTTAAAAAATATAGTAGTTTGCATGGTGTTTTGAATGAAGCAGTAGCTAGATGGCTGTCACAATGCTGTTTCAACATCTTAGGAAAGTCAAGTTCAAAACAACAGCAGTTCAAGGCACTACATGAAAGTTTACACATTGCAGCAGGAAAAAGAGACAGGGAAACATCACATTGCAGCTATGGAGTCAAACTCTCTGTCTTACATCAGTCAGACTGACAAGTGATGGGAAGGTCAAGTAAAGCCATGTCAGTTGAGAAAGGGAAATATTAAGTTTGATATACAAGGTACCACTGATCTTTCTCCTGCTTCATCATGTGCAGTTCCAGGTACAGGCATTAGGAAAGCTGAACCCAGGGTGTAACTCGTGCTGATCAACGTGTGATGGAGGATGTGGAAAGCCTGCTTTGCTGGGGAAAACTAAAAGGATGTGGCTAGCACAGCAAAACAAAGGCTCAGAGGATGTGAGGCTGCTGTCTACAAACACATCAGGCATTAAACAGCAAGGAGAGAGGCAGGCTTTTCAAAAGATGATTGGAATATAACACAACTTCATAAAAGTTGCATAATTACAATTGCACTAGAAATTAAAAGAAATAAATTTGCTAAACATTAAAGCTTTTCAGTTCTGGAGCTATTTTCCAATAGGAATAGTCAAGGTAAACAACCCACCTAGCCTCAAGCACAGCCTGATAAATTTGTGACAAAGATTAAAAATCACAGAATCACAGAATTAAGCAGGTTGGGAAAGACCTCTAGGATCATCGAGTCCAACCTATCACCTAACACCTTCTCATTAATTAAACCATAGCACAGAGTGCCTCATCCAGCCTCCTTTTAAACACCTCCAGGGACAGTGACCTCATCACCTCCCCAAGAAGCCCATTCCAATGCCAATCACTCTTCTTCCTAACATCCATCCTAAACCTGCCCTGGCACAGCTTGAGACTCTGTCCCCTTGTTCTGTCCCTGGGTGCCTGACAGAAGAGCCCAACCCCACCTGGCTACAACCTCCCTTCAGGTAGTTGTAGACAGCAATGAAGGCTGCCCTGAGCCTCCTCTTCTCCAGGCTGCACACCCCCAGCTCCCTCAACTGCTCCTCACAGGGCTGTGCTCCAGCTGCCTCACCAGCCTTGGTGCCCTTCTCTGGACATGTTCAAGCTTGCCTAAAGAATTTGCTGGTGTACTTGATTTGCAGCAGAGCTTCTAGGGTTTTACGTCCAGGATTCTCAGGAAAATGGGTTAGTCAATGCATCTGCAGTATGAGGATGAGGAAGTGGCAAAAAGAAAGCATAGGGAAAAAAGTCATAGCTAGAGAAAGAAAGAAGGTGTGGAAAGCTGAAGAAAGCAGCAGAGATGATTGGAAAGAGAACAGAACAGGGTGATTCTACAATAGAATGTATTAATAAAACACACAGCTATACAAAAAGGAAGTAGAAAAATAGAAACTATAAACAATTTTTCTTCCTCCCTTTACATTTACAAAGCTTGGTTTTCTGACAGAAAGACAGATGGTAACATACACAAAATCACTCAGAAAGTGTTAGAATGCAATAGGTAGTAGATCACCTATACCCTTGTGGGTACCTGTTGTTTGAGTTTGCTAAGAACAAGGCTTTCCCCTGTGGCAGGAGGTGCATACAGCCACTGGTATCTAAGTGTTTTGTAAGGGCCTCACCAGAGAGAACACAACACATAGCCCTCACCCCCCTCTGCAAACTCTTCCCTGATGCACCCAGGGTAGGAAGAAAGTCTTGCAGTCCACCTGAAGCTGAGCTCCTCCTGACTCTGTTGGATAAGAAAGCTCCTTCCTGCCATGATTACCATTTTTCAGCTGTCAGCAACCAGCCTCTATACCTGTCCTACAACAACCCACACAGCTGGTGGAGATAGCAGTGCAATCGGCAGTTTGGTACAAATGCAATTAACCTACTAACCCCAGGCTGGCAGTCTTAATCCTGAAATGATGTTTTCACTAACAACCTTATCAGCTGGACATAATGAGAAGTGCTGGCTTTCAGCCAGAACCAGAGATACAGAGGGAGCACACCTTCTCTCTGGGCGTGTTGGCTGCTGCTCCCCAGGCAAGTTTATCACTGGGGACTTGAGCATCTTCCCTATGAAAAGGGACTGAGAGACCTGGAGCTGTTTAGTCTTGAGAAGACTGAGAGGGGATCTGATCAGTGTCTATAAATATCTGACGAGTGGGTGCCAAATGGAGGGGCCAATCTCTTTTCAGTGGTCCACAGCAATAAGACAAGGAGCAATGGATATAAACTGGAACATAGAAGGTTTCACCTCAACAAGATGAGAAACTTCTTTACAGTGAGGGTGACTGAGCTGTCCAGACTGCCCAGAGGAGTTATGGATTCTCCTTCTCTGGAGACTTTCAAAACCCTCCTGGAGGTGCTCCTGTGTGGACTGCCCTTGGTCATCCTGCTTTTGGCAAGGGGATTGGATTCAATGATCTCTGGAAGTCCCTTCCAGCCTCTAACATTCTGTGTTTCTGGGATTCTGGATTGTGGGATTTTTTTTTCCAAGCATGCAATAGAAAAACGAAGGGTAAAGATGTGCGAATACTGCTCTTCATTTCCTCTCAGGCCTCTAATCAGGAAATATAAAAATCAGTGTTGTTACTGCTGAGGATTGATGGCTGCTGCTCACAAAGTGTACAGGGAGTATAATGCTGCCAGGACAAATACAGAGGCTGCTGGACAAAAACCTGTGAACCACTGATAGCATTATAGCATTGTAAAGATGGTGCCTGTGTTGCTTTCTGATTAATAATACTCACATGCTGGTTTGCTTGAATTTCCTTGTAACTACCAGGGAAATTAATAGCATGTCTTCATGGTCCAATTTATTTTACTGGTGTTTGAAAAGTTGTTTGTTTGGATTTTTTTCCCAAATTAGTTTTGCAGTATTTAGATTTTTTTTTTCCAGGTGTAGGAAGAAATCCTTCATGGATTTTTTGCCTCTCTACATCCAATATGTGTTTAAGACCATGTAATCACTGTTTTTTTGTATGACCAATGAGGTCTCATGAGAGAAAAGACACTTTACTGTGCCATAAGGCCTTTAAAATCAATTTTTGTCATCAGTTAATTTGTTTCCACACTCTTTTTCAGAGAGTTTTCACTTAGGAGGTCTCCTGCCATGTATGTGGGAACACCTTTTCATCACCACAGCTTCTGTATACTTTCTCCTCCCTTTTGTTTTCTTACAAAACAAGGCCTAGGCTGTGGTGACCTCAGCCATTTACAGAAACCTTTCCTTCTCTATATTTACTAAGAGCACAGGGCCCAGCCAGCAAATCTGATGACAGGCAAAGCTGAGTCCAACTTGGCCCTAGAAGTTACAGCACAGGCAAGCTACCTGAGGTCACTTTTTAATTTTTTTTTTTTTTAAAGGAAGACAAAGACATCACTGCTAGGGCAGGACTCCACAGTTTACTTGGAATGCTCACCTTGGAAATGAAGAGCTGGGAGGTCTGGTCCCAAAGTAAGGACTTAAAACTGATACCAGCAGTGACATGGCATGGGTCTACATTTCCTATATTGTTAGATGTGAACAGTGAACTAAGCACATTAAGCACATGGATCTATTACCAGTTTACCCTGCTAACAGCATGGTTGCCATGGCCAGATTATTTCCCATGGCTGAGCTCACTCTTTGGGACTTCCAAGGCAGTGTCATCCTATTCTGTGTTCAGTAGTGCAAACACAGGATCCATCCTGCTCATGGCTGCTGAGTAAACAGACATGATATTTCACCTTGTTTTCTTCAGGAAACACTGGACCAGGTACAGCCTGTACAGTTCTTCTCAAATTAAAATCTTTTTACATATGCCTGTATGATGTTTGCTTTGCCAGTATTGAACTGGCTTCACAAGTAAACCCACAGGCTGGTTTGTCAGTCCAACAAAACGCCAGCCAGCCACCAGAGATGTCCAAATGGAGCTGGAAATGAAAAGCCACAAAATGACTCAGTGCATTAGGTCACCGTGACAGCCAGGAGGTAATACCAGAGTATTTATTTTGGCTGGAGCCTTCCTTGGCTCATCTTTATGTGTAGTGTCAAAGCCAGGCTCTCATCTCAAGCCAAAGTACTGCAGCTTGCCCACTGCGGTAACAGTTCAACACAGGTACCGAGTAAAAACTGAGGGGTTTGAAAGGAAATTAAATACTCCTGTGCAGCAAAAAAGAATCATGATTCTCTTGCCTGCCTGGCAACAAGGAGCAGAAGACCAGACACACTCTGCAGACACCAGTGTGGTTTTTCTCACAATCCTTCTGTGATGCCAGTAAGCTTTAGCAGTGCCTAACATCTTTTTGGGGGTCTGTATGTAGGAATATCCCTAAAAATATTATCCAGGACAAAGTGTGAGGATTTTCAGCCCATATTATAGTGGAGGTGGCAGCTATCCTCAGCATCCCCACAGGGATAATGAGAACACAGGCAGTCCTTTAAAGGTTGTGTATCTGCCCCACAAAGTAAGAGACAATGGTGAAGAGCCACATTTTCATGTATTAAACAGAATTACTCAGAGATAAGAAGAAAGGCCACATCTATTGCTACCTAGGAAACATTAGTGTCTTTCTTTGATTTCCCTTTCCAAATCACAACTTCAGGGTAAATCTTTCTGAACAACCTGAGTGTGGTACATTTCTAATGAGGTTTGTCTCTGTTCACCACTGAAGCTGCATGCTAGCTCCATCTTTTAGGGCATGACATATACAAGGTTTGCTTGAAGTACAGTGAAGCACTGTAAATATGGATACTGTTTGTGATGATAAAAGTTGGGGTTTTTCCTTTGCAAAATCACACTCCACAGACTTTCTTGCTTTCTTTCCTCAGTTATTCACTGCAACTCTCTGTTTCAGTGACAAAATTCATAGAATCATGAAGTGCATTGGGTTGGAAAGGACCTTGATTGATCCCCTGCAGTTAGTAGGGACATCCCCAAACAGATCAGGCTGCTCAAAGCCCTATCAAGCCTGACCTTGAGAGTCTCCAGGGGTAGTGTGTCCACCACCTCTCTGGTCAATTTGTTCCAGTGTTTTACCACCCTCATAGCAAAGAACTTCTCAATGTCCAATGCAAATCTACCCTTCTCTAGTTTAAAACCTCTGCCCCTTGTCCTAGTGCTAGATGCTCTTGTATGTAGTCCCTCCCCAGCTTCCTTGTAGGCCCACTTCAAACACTGCAATGCCACTATAAAATCTCTCTGGAGCCAGAACAGCCCCAACTCCTTCAGGTTGTCTCTATAGCAGAGGTGCTGCAGCCCTATGATCATTTTTGTGGCACTCCTCTGGACCCTCTCCATCAGGTCCATGTCCTTCCTGTTTTGAGGGCCTCAGAATTGAACATATTACTCCAGGTGAGGTCTCAGCAGAGCAGAGTAGAGGTGGCAGAATCACCTCTCTTGATCTACTGGCCAGAGTTCTTTTCATGCAGGTTAGGATTTGATTGCTTTCTTTGAACGCGTATTTCCTGAAACTTGAAAGTACTTTCTGACAAACTGCAATCTAACTATCTACAGGAAGAGTGATGCTTAATAAGATGAAATCTCAGCATAGTGATAATGGTGCAACTCAGGTGATTCATATACCAAAGAGATTAACTTATCATACCCAAAACAATTACTTCTCTTAATCAGGTAAGATGCTAACAAGTTCAAATTTAAAGTGAAAAATAAGAGAAGGCTTTGAGGAGACCTTAGAGAAGCCTTCCAGTATCTGAAGGGGGCCTACAGGAAGGCTGGGGAGGGACTATTGACAAGGTCTTGTAATGACAGGGCTAGGGGCAATGGGTTTAAACTGGCAGAGGGGAGATTGAAACTGGATGTTAGGAGGAAGTTCTTTACAGTGAGGGGGGTGAGACACTGGCACAGGTTGCCCAGGGAGGTTGTGGCTGCTCCCTCCCTGGAGGGGTTCAAGGCCAGGGTGGATGAGGCCTTGAGTGACCTGTGCTAGGGGGAGGGGTCCCTGCCTATGGCAGGGGGTTGGAACTGGGTGATCTGTGAGGTCCCTTCCAAACTTACCATTCTATGATTCTATGATTCTGTGATTATGAATGTAGGTTTCAGGGGCAATGCAAAGCTTCAATAAACTGCTAAATAAAGATACTTAGTTAGAATAAAGGAATTGAGATGTAAAATGCTTACATCTCACCATAAAAGCTGGAGACAAAATGTTTTCGCACAGGTTGGGCAGTTTTTTCTGCTTCTCTATGGAATCAGTAAAAGATATCATTCAAGGGCAAACAGAAGACTATAAATTTGGCAAGCAGTCCTACCACAAAAGGGGGTAAGTTTTGTGCAGTCAGCACACTCCATATTGACTTTTTGGAACACCGTATTTCAGCTCTTAAATTTGAAATCATATTTTCCCTGAAGGCTGAGACTCCTGAGAGCTCAGTGATTTATTAGCAATTAGGAGACTCTTCAAAGCTGGATGGAAATTTGAGGGATATGGGTTAAGCACAAAATCAGGCTGTGTGCCACTGAGGACTTACCATTGGGCTGAATAAATGTGCAAATCAGGACAAGTGAGAAAACTTCTGAGTGAGTATTACTCCAAAAAATAAAACCAATGAGCCTTTGCATGGGGGTGTACAGAATGCTGGAAGTCAGGCAGGAGAGGCAGAACTTTGGCTGAGCACTAAGCAACATCTGAACATGTCCAGAAGCCATTTGAAGTCCTTTTTTCAGTATGGCTGACTTGCAGATTTGTCCCTTGAATGTTTGCATTAAAGATTATCATTACACTCATTATATTTGCTCATCTTTTCAATTGAACTCATTCCCTTGTGGTTGTTTTCTGCCTCCTTTTTTAAGTGTTCAAGAACTCCAGATCCCCCTTTTTTGGTCTGTTGTGATAAGTGTTTGTAATTTCTCTTGCTTAGGTAACTTCAGATAGAGATTTATTTATTATTTTATTATTCCTATATTATTGTTCTATTTATTATTTTCAGTGTTTAACTGTAGAAGACCTTGATTGTTATTTGTAATCAAAGAAGTACTCAAAACTATTAAACACCAACTACCACTGCTGTCTCCTTATGGTCCTTAAGGATTCAAATTTGCACGTCACTGTCAGTGTAGACCTGTGCATCTTGGACAATCTAAAAATAAATAGATACATAGAAGATATACTAAAATAACTGTTTAATTTACCTGCAGTTCCCCTTCCATTATGCTGAGGAGTTTTATCAAGTCTTCTTTAGAAAGCTCTATGGACTTCTTGTTCTTTCTTTCGGTGGGTCCAGGTGATTTTGAGTGCCGCTTGACAGTTGCTGAAACCATGACCTCATCTTCCTTCTGATGAGGTTTGTTCTTTTTCTTGGCATCCTGCTGAAGCCTTTCATTCTCTGCATGGCTGATGACAGGCTTGGAACTGGAGAAGTGCCCGTTAGACGAGCTTTCTCCACCTTGGTTTCGGGATCTCATCCCTCCCTAGAAAGAAACAAACATAAATATGTATTAATGGACAAAATTGCTTACAAAAAGCCACAGTGGAAATATTGCCCCTTGGAAGGACAACGACCTTCTGAAAACTGAATTAGGTCATAAGAAGGTTCAGCCATTTCAACAACTCTGTGTGTCTTAGGAGGAAAGGCTGACAGACCTGGGGCTTTTTCAGTCTGGAGAGAAGACTGAGAGGGGATCTAATCAATGTCTATAAATGTCTGGGGGCTGGCAGTCAGGAAGGAAAGGACAGGAACAGCCTCTGCTCACTTGCGCCCTATGATAGGACAAGGGGTAATGGATGTAAACTACAGCACAGAAAGTTTCACCTCAACGTGAGGAAGAACTTCTTTACTGTAAGGGTCACAGAGCACTGGAATAGGCTCCCCAGAGAGGTTGTGGAGTCATCTTCTCTAGACACTCTCAAGACCCATCCGGATGCATTCCTGTGTGACCTATGCTAGATTCTCTGGTCCTGCTCTGGCAGGGGGGTTGGACCCAAAGATCTCCAGAGGTCCCTTCCAACCCCTAACATCCTGTGATCCCCTGTGGCAGAAAGTGAATCCAGGGCGTTAATTATAAATTTAACAGAGTCCTAAAGCAAGGGTAACCTTTTTTTTCCCAGCATGCCAAGGTGCTGTTGATATGTGTTAAGATGCATGGACTTAGAAGTGCTATAGGACAATGATAAAGAACAATTTCCAGTATTCCTTTTCCTTTAGTCAACATTAACTGATCACTACAAAAACAAAGTAGGTTGTTAAGTGGCTCCTATTTTAACACTGAGAGACAGGAGTCCAGTTCAATTTTAGAAAAGCATATCCCTTGAGCATAAATTCTCTATGACACTGGAGTGGCAATGCATGAGAAAGGTCACTCTGTAGTTTCCCCAAGTACAGCAATGGTTTTGTTCCTAGGAAGCAAGAAAGATGGAGGATGCAGGCAAATAAAATGGTATAGTCCATCTTAAGCTAACTACTCTATGAGATTATGAGACAGAAAGTGCCATAAAGACAGCTGAAAAGAAATTTGACAAAAGACAACAGTGAACATGAAGCCACTAAGAGGTAAACAGGCAAGATCAATGCAGTCCTTCCAGAATATTCAGGGCTTCTCCAAAACTTCAGATCACGGTTACTGAATGCTCACATCTCTGCTCTCTGAAACACCTACACTATCAGGCTCTGTCTATCCTAGAAAATTAAGCAGTGACAGCAAATGTTCATGAGCTCTGGCACTTGCCCTACTGTGTCGCTAAACTTTTAGCACACTCCTTGGCACACTTCAGGTCCAGGCAAACTACTGCTCTGCCAACCTTTCCTGGGCACAATTCAAGAATTAAGCCAGGCCAGGTCCAGATGCCAGCCACTCTGTTCTGAAAGAGAACAGACTTTAGTAGTGGGGACATGGCTGAATTGTGCTATTTGATCCCACGGGAAGAATAAAGGCTCTGGGCCTCTTTAGTTTAGAAGTAACTTTGACTTGGCTCCACAAGCAACTTAACTGTGAAAATGACCCTTCCTGTGTAGTATCCTCATCAAAAGCAGTCTTCTCTCATTCCCTCTGCTGAGAGCTGTTCAACAATATCAAATTTAACCACTTGCCCTTATCTTCAAATCTTTGCACAGTTCTTCTCTTTCTTACCCATCAGCCATTTTCAAGTTGTCATGCACACAAACATATCCAATTAAAATTAGCTTAATCTGCCTGTTTGATGTCTTCTCCTAGGAATGTCTCTTTTCTTCCTTCCCTTCTTGACCCTGCAAATTGGGCAGGGAGGTTGCTAGCCCTTAAAATCCCATTTACCCTGTAAGGTCTGAAGGCAGGATGTGTTCATCAGTGTGTATTTCACTACTTGTCAGTATTAAGCATGTGCATAGGATACTCAAACTCATTTATATATGGATCTATATCATTCTCCTGTTCCATTCCTATGTTATGTTGAGGTAAGTCTTTGTAATGATTTTCAGTGTGTAACTGTAGAAGACTTTGGTTGTTATTTGTAACTAAGATATTTGTCATATACAATACAAAGCCAGCAGCACATTGGGCTCGGTTCAGGGCCAGGCTCTGATGTAAAAAGTAAGTTGGTCTCCTAAAAGTTGGATTTTCTTCATCCTACTTGAAATTACAGACAAGGAAAAATATCAGGAGTTTATGTTGCCTTACCCCAATTTACTTTTGTATGTGGTCATATTTTCTGGTACCTTAATTTTTTACTTACATCCAGTTTTAGATAGCCTAAGAAGATGGACAAAGCAAGATCTGCACAGCAAAGTATCTTGCTTTAACTCACCCACAGTTTGAACAAACACAGAGATGAAGAAGGATCTGTTATGTCTGAAACTTACTCAGATATTTTAGCAATGGATCTAAAGAATAATATTCCACTGCTTCCAAATCTTTCCTCTCACTTAAATTCATCCCTGGATTTAGTCTGCAGCTTGTCCATTAGCCAGACAGATGCTTCTCAGTGCCGTTAACATCAGACACTTCTCTGATAAGCACTCAAGGCAGCACTAGTGATGGGGCAAACCCTAACACACAGTGACTAACCAGCTTGGCTAATGTCACACTGGGCCTGCTACTGCTTGCTACTTCCTTGACTCAGGCCAGCATTATAAATCTCTTGCTCGCATCAGCCTTGCACTGTGGTAGTTTCACACTCAGCAGGAAGATTGTCTTTTTATTATCACTGGTTACTCGTGTCTTAACTTCATTAATTCAGTGGAATTCATCCAGCAGCATAAATGGGGAGAGAATTGGCCACAATATTTTTGAGCAAGAGAGTTTTCACAATGAGATTCCTTGAATTGTAGGTCTGCTCCTATCCAAACAATATGTGATACAGGTATACAATGGCCTTTAGCTTCCTGAATGCTTATGCAGTGTGTTTTTCATCAAACAGTTTGGATTAAACACATGAATTACGCTTTCTAAAAACAGATCTCCATTATAAGCATGAACAATACCTGAGAACCTCAGGAAATCTTTTAGGTCTCAGGTTTATAATGGAAAAATAAACATTGTACTATGTTTCCTCCCAGATAGGGCTTTTCAATTTGTTTAACTTTAATGGGTTTGAAACTTTCCAACCATGCTTCCTCTCAGGAGAGAGCACTTGGGATTCAATCTGTCTCTATTTTCTAAGTGTTTCCTTCTGAGTCCCTGTGGGTTGCAGCCTCCAGCCACTTTCATCTCCAAACCAAACCTATTTTTCATGGCTTGCAGTCAATGGTTTCATGGCTGTAGAACATCCTACATGTTTTAAGAATAAATATTGCAAGTCTGTCTTACATATGTTTTCCAGTGGAAAACAGATTATTACATTACAGCCTATTCTGCTTAGCAACATGCTGCGCTAGTGATTTCTCTGCAGAAAGATGACTCAACTGTTAGACCTGAAAGTACACAATTGATTTTATATTCAACTCATGGCTAGTTGAGAAACATCCTCCACATCAAACATTGCATAATTAACCAGATGGACTTAGCTGGATATGGTAGACTTCACCCAAAGTGGTGTGTTATCCTGTCACATCATAACTCAAGACAGCCACTTTGATCCATCTGTCCCTATGGGAGCTGAGATAACATTCATGAAGCCATATAAAGACTGAATAGTTGACTGGAGGTTTATAAGCCTGGCAACAGAAATAAGGAATGCATATTTAAAGTGTGCTTTTACTTGATGTAAATCAATATAGGTCCACAAAGGACAGATGCAAATTAATCTTTTTAAAAATTCAGGAATGCAGTAGCAGAGCAGCTGTATCAGTTGGTTCACAGATTCATGGAATCACAGGATCAGACACACAGAATGTTAGGGGTTGGAAGGGACCTCTAGAGATCTTTGAGTCCCACCCACCTCCCAAAGCAGGATGCCCTAGGGAAGGCCACACAGGAACACATCCAGGAAGGTTTTGAAAGTCTCCAGAGAAGGAGCTTCCACCACCTCTCTGGGCTCTGTCATCCTCACCATGAAGAAGTGTCTCC
>WBNM01022812.1:372333-386121 GCA_013399055.1 Ramphastos sulfuratus | reverse complement strand
AGTGGGATTAAAAAACAAACCAAACCAAAACATTTTAAGTAGAAAATGAGGGCAGGAAGAGTGATGCAGAAAAAAATGCTGAACAGAACAAGCACATAAACACAGCACATACCTGAGAGGGTTACCTTAAGGCCACCTAGGGCACATCAGCTCTATTCAGCAGTGACTGTGCAGGAAGATGAAGGGTCCAAGGAGTGCCAGGACCAAAGGAGGTTGATGAAAAGCCAGAGCAACGTGAGGCAAGAGCTGAGCTAAAGAGCCCCATAACTTGAGTGTAGTGCAGTCAGAAAGAGAAACAAAGATACATGGAAAGGTAGGGATCAGGAGCATGGTCATGCCTGGCTGCTGTCTTCATGCAATGCACAAGCCTTGCAGCTCCTCCAGGCACCATTAGATGCCACTCTGCAGTACTGAAGCAACCCAATCATGTCCAGCACCTCCTGGCAGCTCCAAACACTGATGCCATGCCAGGGAACGAGTAGCTGGTGGCAGTGGACATTGCAAACAGCAGTCACTATAGTTGGAGTTTCAGCAAGCAGGAGGGGAGGTTCAGGGCTATCCCTTGGCTAGACTAACACGAGGCTCACTTCTGACCCTGCCTGAAATGAAAGGCACAACCCACTGGCAGTCTACTGTGGGTCATTGCTCTTCAGTTAGATTCTAGGCTGCTCTGTCACAGCTAACCTCAGTTTTGCCTGCAGAGGAAACTCAACTAGATTTTGTCTGCCATCTCCTGATGCAGATCTGAGCTCCCCTCCCAGAAAGTATTCACAAACCCAACATACGATGCCACCCTGATGCAGTTNAACTCCCTAACCCACATCAGAAGTTTATCTCCTTTCTGCTCTCTTCCTCTGCAGACTGCAACTTGCCTTACATCTAAACCAAACTCATTGTGTCAATGGTACAGACCCACTGCTGCTTAGGGAAGGGCAATCTGATTAAAGATTTTGATGTATGATCAGAGGAAAATTATCAGCAAGCAGTTAAATCATTTACATTCAAGGTCACACACAGAGTTGTGTCAAACTCAACAACTTGGAACACGAATGAGGCAGACATCAGGAGGAGCAGAAGGTTTGACTGTCTGGAAAAAGGCAAGACTTTAGAGGAAAAGATTACAGCTTGAAATGCTGCCTGGTTTACCACTCAGGATGACAGCATCCCTTTCCTACTTTTCCTAGGCACTTTATTTTCTGCCCCAGGCTCTTGCTCAACCTCCCTGTTCACTTGTGGGCCAAGGGCAAAAAGATAGGAAGAACCTAGTGACAGGATAGAGTGAATGTGTAAGGTGGCACACAGACTGCATCAGGGTAGTACAAAGCATGGTAATAGGACCATCACTCACTCATATGTGCCAGTTCCCCCAGGCCCAGGACAAAAAGCAGCATTCATAGTTATTCCTATTAGTTTTTCCAGCTGCCAATGAAGCCTGTGTAGCTGTTGCAGTGAAGATAGGGCCAGAATTCAGCTGTGGAAACAAGACAGCTGAAGTATTTGAGGAGAGGAATATACATGGGGGAGAATGGGATATGGCAGGAACAAAAATTTAATTTTTCTTTGCAGTGTAAAAAGGGTGTGACTGACAAATGAGGTGTGAGTGCTGAATTCTGAGAGCATGTTGATATGACTGATGTGAATAGCAGTAAGCAACTACAACTGCAGGTCAAGTTCCTGGACACAATGGAGATCCTAGGAAGTCTCCCACTCCACAGTCCTGGCCCACCAATGCCTCTTATCCAGGGAACAAAAACATCCATGGAGGGATGATCAGGGGCTACACTGAAGTCTTATTCCACTGGCAGCTGCTCTTCTTGTAACACCAGTAAAATTTACAGTAAAACTTTACAAATTCTGTTAACCAGAGCTTACCAAGGATGATGACTCCAAGAAAGAAAGAATCATAGAATGGAAAAGTTGGAAGGGACCTCGAGGATCATCTAGTTCCAACCCCCTGCCATAGGCAGGGACACCTCCCACTAGTACAGGGCACTCAAGGCCTCGTCCAACCTGGCCTTCAACACCTCCAGGGAGGGAGCAGCCACAACCTCCCTGGGCAACCTGTGCCAGTGTCTCACCACCCTCACTGCAAACAACTTCCTCCTAACATCCAGACTAAATCTCCCCTCTGCCAGTTCAAACCCATTGCCCCTTTGTCCTGTCATTGCAAGACCTTGTCAATAGTCCCTCCCCAGCCTTCCTGTAGGCCCCCTTCAGATACTGGAAGGCTACTCTAAGGTCTCCTGGAAGCCTTCTCTTCTCCAGGCTGCAGAGCCCCAACTCTCTCAGCCTGTCCTCATAGCAGAGCTGCTGCAGCCCTCTGACCATCTTTGTGGCCTCCTCTGGACCCACTCCAACATTTCCATGTCCTTCCTGTGCTGGGGGCTCCAGAACTGTACACAGTACTCCAGATGGGGTCTGAGGAGAGCAGAGGAAAGGGGCAGAATCCCCTCCCTTGCCCTGCTGGTCAAGAATGACAGAAAGACAGGGAAAAGCCCCTATCCTCCCCGCTGCAAACCTCCCCACCCCCAAAAAAAACCCAACAAAAAACCACAAAACCAAAACCCAAGATTAAAATCCCCCAAGCCATTAAACAGGTTATGGACAGGCAAAGTCCCACAATGTCTGCACATTTACAGTGCACACCTCCCCAGCCTGCCACAGACACCAACTCATCAGTTAGTAATGGCAAGTTTTCTTTCAGGTTTTGCTGATATGTGCAGGCTAACTGCTTGAGGCTGCCCACATGCAGAGAGCTCCCTTAGTCATAGCAGGCCTGAGTGCACTTTGTCTCCTAGGTCAGACTGCTGAAGAGTTACTGATAATGTCACTAAGGTTTCAGTGCCTTGGTCAGGCTTTGCCTCTTCCATGCCCTGTCGCTTAGAGTTTCCATGTTCATTAAAGGTTATAAATGCTGATTTTCCCATGAAAAGTTTGAACATTCTTCCTGGGTCTGGATTTTCACACAGGCTCCAAACTGTCCTTTTGGCAAGGTCAGGCCAGGTTTTCCAAAAGGCTTAGTTTAAACAGGAAGCAGATGGTCAAATACCCTCCAGGCTCTGGAAATTAAATAAACTGGCTATGGAGTCAGTTACCATTTTCAGAGCAGTCTGCCATCTACTGAAGTCCACTGACTTAACAAGAGCAGAACACAAAGAAAATGAATCTCTGCTAATACACTTTATGACAGTTTGTCCAATAAATTCATGATTTAGTAACTGTATCCATTACTGCTGCAAGTGGCAGATTGGGCTCTGGCAGAGTACTTACAGATAAGAACAAGTTGTGAAGCTGCAGATAAAAGGGAGAGGGTAATAGTTCCAAAAGCAGACTGGTACAGAGGGTTATTAGTCTGTCAGCAAGGCAGGAACAGTATTTTACCAGTGGTTCTCCATTCTTCATTAAAAACTGGTGTGTGTTAGAATAGCCAGGTTTTCAGTACCACCCAGTGCTGTGATCTAGCTCCCTGACAGCTACAGGAAACAGAGATATAGCTGTGCACTCCTGTGCTGTCACAGCTGTAATCCCATAACTGGGAGTTCAGTTTTCAGGGAAAGTAAAGAGGCAGCAGTGCTTTTAAAACTAGAATTTAACCACAAGAACCAGCACTCCACCACAGCTCGTAAGCTAAGCAAGGTTAGATCAGCACATGGAAAAAGAGATGACTGAAGTAGAATTTATGTGACTAAGGATATTGTCACTTTATACTGCAGCCTTTTCCATGACCACAGTGGATGAGGGAAGGCTTTTGAGAGTTTCCCTGTTCTTGGAATGGTCTTAGTTAGTCTGGTAGCTAGAGGAGCATGATGAAAAATGCTGTTACTATCTGATACATTCATTATAACTAGACCCTGACACAATCAAACACCAAAGTCATTAGGTTTGTTACTTAATTCCTGCCATCTGCTGAGCCTGCAATATAGCCAGATCCTCTTCTAAGAGGCTTGTTCACATCAATAGTAGAGGAAAGTGTTTCTAATGAGTAAGGTCCGGAGAAAACAAAGAGGCTTTGACTTAAATCACTTTAGTCTCTTTTCTGTTTCACTGCAAGGAAATACTATGGTTTCACTACAACCACCTCAGCCACCAATTGTTAATAAAAAGCTGATATTTGCCAAACATCAATTTACAGCAAACTCTGCAACAGTCAGCAAGTCGCATTCATTATCACTGGAGAAATGGATTTGGAATCCACAGGACTGAACAAGAGAGCTCAATAAAACTAAAGGCTATGAAGTAGGACAGACTCACTGCTAACATCCTCTGGGCTTTGCATGTGCATGCATGGAAGAAGTGACTCTCTGCCTTCCAAAGGTTGCAGCCTACAGAATCAAAGAAATAACTTCAACCAGCACAAATCAGTATATACCATTTCTATGAAGTTGTTCAGAAAAACATATTTATATGCCCAAAACACTCTGCAAGCAAATTGTGTCTTTCTCTGCCCACAACGATGGGCCCTAAGAGCAGATGGATATTTTTCAGACAGTGGCTACTGAGCTGGAGTATATCAGGATGGAAAGCCAGGAAATAGGCTAAGTATCAGGAGATTTTCAGTCTCCATATAGGCAAGCACTAAAGCACCAAAATATTTGTGGTTGCTTCTGCCTAATGAAAAGCAGCATGCTCTAAGGCAAAGCTGAAGAGCTGTCTGAGGGGGAGAAAAAAAAGTTCAAATCAAATGAGGTCATTCATGTGTGAATTACTTTAATAAGTGAAATGAGACAGGAGAGTGCCCAGATCTGTTTTCCTTGGATCAAAACCCCCAATCTTCTGCTAGAGGAAAAAGACAGTTACCCTTACTTAGAAAAATGCATTTTTGCAAAGTGTAGTCATTCCTGACTCATACCTAAACCTCCATTTGCAGGAGGCAATAAAGGGACAGTAAGGCAGATTTCTGTTGTTATATTTTACCTCTGATCCACCAGTGGTCAGAACATGATACTGGGCTAAAGGGATCTCTGAGGAGGTGATTTTATGTTCATGATCTTTGCACAGGCTCCCATGTGGATTTCAGAGTGAGGCACCCAAATTTCCAAATTTAGCTGTAAAGTTCAGACTGAAATCACCCCAGAAACCATGATCTACACTGCCCTGTTTTTTAATAGGATAGGTTTTCGATTGTAATGAAGAGATTTTAGGTAAGCCTGAAAATTCTCCAAATTAGGTCTATTATTTATGCAGATGGGAACACATTTTCCACACACTCTTGGTATTTGTTATTAGCACTTGTATGCTGATGAACCAGTTATATGCCACTCTTAACAAAGAAGCCTCTCAGCCCTGCCTTCTATAAAGAGTTATTTTGTGAGTCTTCAAGCACCTCTAGGTTTAAATAGTCTTATTTAAACATCTTTCTCATTGCTTCTGAGAATAAAAGAATTAGATCAAACATGAAGAATTGCATTTGCTTAAAGAGCAGAGGAGAATACAGGAATTGCTGAAATGTTGAGTCCATAAAGAAATATGAACATGCTTTCTTCTATTTACTTTCAACATTTCTGTGTTGTGTTTAAATCTAACTGGAACTGGAAATGTCCTTTGTGGGTTGTTTTTTTTTTTTCCCTGTTTAGTAAACCACTTTCCACAAGTGTCAATTCTTTAAGTGAGAATTATTCTCAAACTTGACAATAGCTCCCAAATTAAGAGACCGAACTTCTATACATCAGTAATTTTTCCCTGTTAAACAGCTGTCACAGTAAGGGAAAGCACTGCCCAGGTTTCCCTGACCACAAATGCTTCCAAAACCTTGCTGTGTCATCTGTGTATTCTCCAGCAATCAGATGTGGAGCACTTAAGTTGCTCACTATCCTCTCCAGTCTGGCTCCAGAACTCTAGTAAGCACATGGTATGCAGCTGAATGCCTGGACAGCCAGAGAAGAATACTGCAACCTTACACCACGAGGTTTGTCTTAGGCTAGGTACTACACTAGCATTTCCTAGTTACCCTGCATTGAGCACAATAATGAGCTGAGAACTCTAGTAAGATGTGACACAGAGATGCTTCACTGCAGAGGAGCTGGCAGCTGTTTTCACCTCTGCTGTCAATACCATCTGCTGAATGCAAAACAGTTACTGAGTTTAAGAAACTGTCACAAGATGCTACCTGGAAACCTTCAAAAATCAAGTTTTAATACTTACAGCTCTATAAAGGATTGTGAGTAATAAGATTTGGATTTAATTTGGCAGCTTGGAGTGTACTTAAAAATGTGAAGATGCAGCAGAGAATCACAGAACATTAGAGGCTGGATGGGACCTCCAGAGATTATCAGGTTCAAACCCCTGACAAAGCAGGATCACCTAGGCTAGTCCACACAGGAATGCATCCAGGTAGGTTTTGAAAGTCTCCAGAGGAGACTCCACAACTTGTCTGGGCAGCCTGTTCCAGTGCTCTGTCACCCTATCTGTAAAGAAGTTTCTCCTCATGTTGAGGTGGAACCTTCTATGTTCCAATTTGTAGCCATTGCTCATTGTCTTATTACTGCAGACCACAGAAAAGAGATTGGCCTCATCCACCTGACACCCACCCCTCAGATATTTATAGACCTTGATGAGATCTCCTCTCAGTCTTCTCTTGTCCAGACTAAACAGTCCCAGGGCTCTCAGTCTCTCTCCATAGGAGAGATGCTCAAGACTGCAAAGATGCAAAGACCAGGCCTGCTGAGTTGATCATTTGCAGACTCTGGTTTGTATACACTCTGCTCCTCTCCACCATCCAGAGTGGGACAGGCTATCCAAGAGTACCCTGTTTTAACAATCTCAATATTGTGGGCAAATTCATGCTACTGTGTGAAGGGAAACAAATTATTAATTCCCTGATTTGCAGAACACGCAGAAACAGAGACAAAAGGAGTTGCCAGAGGCCATACAATCAACAGCAGAGGTCATTCTGGGATCCAGATAAGGATTTCTCTTCTATGGTATCTACAGAAACGAGTGCATTAAATAATTTGGCAAATATTTCAATATCAGCTATTTTACAGGGCAGGAACTGCGTCACTTTGTGTGATTGCAAACTTCAGGCAAACAAAGGAACGTGTAATAATCAAATCTTTAAAAGATTAAAACCTTACATTTCAGAAATGAATCATTTCTAAAACAAAGGCAAATGAGGAAGAGGAGGAAGGTCATGAATGGCTCCCTGATAGACCAAAATCTTTTCCCATAAACAAGATGCTGGGACATTGTGCAAAGATCTGTAAGGAAAGATTTGTTTAATTTCTTACTCTCTAAAGCTGTTCCCCCCCATTCCACTGTGGAGAGCATGGAAAAATTAACTTGCCTTAGTTAAAACGAGCACAGCAAGTTGGGATTTATCAGTTCCATACATTGTGAATGTTCATAGGAACACTTTTCATCAGTAGCATAAAAATACTGTTGTGACTGCTGTACAGAGCCAAAAGGTGACAGACAGCATGACAGATTCCAATAGTTTCCAAGAGAATCCCAGAGTGTGATTACAGCAATTTCTTACCTGATAAGATAGCAAATTGCCTGTGGAGCTGCTCTATTATGTCCACTGCAACCAGCGGTCGTATCTCCTGCTGCATGATTTCATCTGTGCAAGTGAAAATAGAAATCTTCAGTGAGTTAATAAAACCTTAAGCATATTTTTTCCATCCTCTAAGAACCCAGCAAAACAAAAATGGCACTCAAAGGAAAAGAGCCTGGCTTGACTATTGGTTCATATTTATATGATTGCCACAGAGAAGCTTATGATATTTACAGAGTCTCATCTTCAGTCTACTTACTTTATCTGTCGCCTCATGATTTCAGAGAGAACTTTTCACAAACCAGCTCCAGCAGATTTACAGGTTTGCTCAAGCTGACAGCCTGTTCCTTACTAATTCATGCTCCACATTAAGCCATCTCATTTGGCCTCTCACATAAAGCAGCTTTGAAACCATAAAGTCTATTTCAGATACAGTCCCATGTTCCACTCTGAACTCCCTGGTTTCTGCTTGAGGACTTTGTGTAACCAACCAATCCAGAACAGTTTCCTTTGCTGATGCTTTTTCCGTTACAAGCAAATACATAGTAAAAGGAGGAAATAAGGGGCTGTGAGGCTTTCTTCTCATGAAAACAAAGCTTGTTCTTTTCAAGTAAACACTGAAAAGTTAAAAAATAACTTGGCAAGCAGTCGGCAAAAAATCACCACAATCTATTCAGTGACCAGCAACTACCTCATGTTGAGCTGATTTGACCTTTCTGTAACAGGTGCACCCAATTGTTCTCCCCATTCTTCATTCCAGTCTAGACCAGCAACATTTATAGGGGAATATTTGCCAGCTCACTGGCAGGATGAAGGTTCTGTTACAATAGCACCTGCGGTAATGAGGCCTTTAGCCACAGTACCGCTACAGAACAAGCATCAGTCCCGGCTTAGTGCAGCTCACCTCTAACTACCCAGACAACAGGTGGAGAGAAGGAAAGTTGGGTTCAGATAGACCTCAGATCTGAGCACAGGCAGGTAGTTGCCCTATTTGAGCATCAAGATCTTCACTGATGTCAATGCAAAGAAATGCCTTGGTGCACCCAATTTTAAACAAACTGTCCAGAAATAGGGAGGTCAGAGAGGTTATAAACTGGCTTCTTTCTTCTGCATCCTAGTGTGCTGCCTGAAATACTTCTGTGTCTTGCTTTCAGATATCTGCTCTGATCATTTCCAGAACTAGAGATTTTAGGTTTTAAAAGACACAATGTCACTTGGAAACTTTTCTTTTCAAACTCTTGAGAAACAGTAACTAAAGACCTGTGCCATTTCCCTCTCCCAGACAGATGGTGACACACAATATGGAAAGGTCTTGCACAGAGTTTGGCTGATACACAAAACAAGGCAATAATTCCAAGCAATTAAAAGAATTATGATAGTTGATTCTGCAAATTCTCCCTCTGAACTAATCAGGGGAAACGACAAACTAGAATNTTGAAGTCCCTTCCAACCTTGCCATTCTATGATTCTATATAGATTCATGACTTGATGTCCAGACATGATCCTGCTGAAACACAAAAGTCAGTGGAAAAGTTATAGAAAGCTGACAAGCCTCAGGAGCATAACAACACCTTGTTTGTATCTGCAGAAGAGACTGGAGAACTCCTGATTGCTTCAGAGCAGTCCTATCCTCTGATACAAAGTTTGTATAGTTATGCAGCTAAAGATCAGATCAAAACATTTGGAACATAGTTGTCTTGGCAACCTTGATTCAGGCATTTCCTAGCTTCTGTATCATTATTCTTGTGGTCCTAACTTTTTTTTTTTTTTTAATTGAAAAGGCCATTACACATAGCTTATCAAATTAGAAAAGGAAAAAGCTTAATTGATCAAACAGTATCATAAGAAACAATGGCAATCCCCTACATATGTCACCAAAGCTGAATCTTTACGTGTGACATGCAGCTCTACATTACCTGAGCTAACTGAAATTGCTGGGACAATTAAAATCTAAATAAGGATATGATATTAGAGGGGAAAAAAATAAACGAGTCTGTTCATCTGCTCTTGGTTCTCTTCTTAAATAGCTGTGAATTCAGTGCTTAGTAGAGCTCAGTTACACTGCAAAAGAATTAGGCCTTACAGTTTTGCTTCCCAAGGTTTTCTACCAAGGGGGAGGAAAAAAGCAATTACTATAGCCATCTGTCTGACAGCCTCTCCTCCCTCCCAGATCTCTAGGGAGGCTGCCTGCAACTGTGCCATATCTTTAAGGGGAAAGCCATTCAGTCACGCTTCATAATTCCTCTCTTGAACATGAAGCATGCTTGGGTTTCCCCCCACACACACACCCCTGCCTATTTTATTCCTCACCCCAGCTGGATTCCTGCAGCAGGCCTGGAGCACAGCTCCCAGACTGCTATGTTCAGAGCTATGCCAACAGCAGCTGATGAAAAGTTACAATGAATAGGGTCTCGTTCCTTCCTCTCTTCCCCAAGAAGACTGAAGTAGTTTACATACTAATGACAACTAATGGTTTCCAATAGCATTGGAAAGATGAACATGCTGGAGTCAAAGATTGGACTGCACTGAGCAGACTGACACAGCAGTGCCTGTTGGTCCATGAAAGACAACCACAGGCAACCAGCCATAATAGGACACTGAGGTTTCTTTGTCTTTTAGTGACTGAATGATACAACAGCCTGGCCTTCTGCTGACTAGAGGAGGAGGTGCTTCAATCCCCAATCCAAAATCACTAATCTTGGAATAATGGGCTTCAAATTTCCAGAGCAAAATTCTCTTAATGACAGCAGAATACGTAATTAAAGGGGGAGGAAGATAGCTGTGAGTGAAGTAAAAACTTTGGTGAAACTGCAAAGTACTTTAGCTTTCTCCTACTCTCTGCAAACTCAGTCAAAAGAGACCCTTACAACATTCAAAACAGGATTGTAGGTTTGTGGGAAAATCTGACTGCTGATGTGATGGAAAAGAGTCAGATAGGGTTAAACATAAGGCCAGAGATTTCGTACCAAGAGCAGGAACATAACATAATGTTATTTGTTCTTACAAAGACTACCAAAAAGCAACACACAAGTACTGAATCTGAAAGTTGCAAAGTACCTGCAGTTCAAAAGTTCTCCCAAGTCCTTTGCTTGCCACAAACAACAGTTAGATAGGAGTTTAGCAGAGCTAAATTAGATTTCAAGAATTAAACACACTAAGGAGACAAATTTGCATGTCTTCACTGATAAGGTTTAAGCAGGCTAAAGGATTAGAAAAATATTCTGTCCCAGCAGAATTCCCAGTGCAAACCATTAAGCAAAATATTTCCCTTCCTGAAGGCCAAAAAGAACTTCAAAGTTATCACACCAGAGAAAGAAGTTCTTGGTTTGAGTTTCTTTTTATTAATTCTCTTTATTTCTCTTTCTCACCATTTGTGCCCTTTGCTTACTTTCTGAAAAGATTTGTTTATTCTTTCAGCCCAGAGAAACGGTAAGATCAAGGTACAAGCTGGCTGTGCTGCAGCTTGTTTGCTTTAAAGAGGAACCAAAAATCCAGCTATAAGCAGAAAGGAAATCCCATCCTTTCTCATATTCTTCTGCACATTCTCATCACCTCTTTTTTTTTTTTTCTTCTTTTTTTTTTTTCCTTCTTTTTTTTCTCTTTTGTTTTTCTTCTTTTTTTTTGTATGTGTGTTTTTTTGGGTTTTTTTTGTGTGGGTTTTTTTGTTTGTTTGGGTGTTTTGGTTGGTTGGTTGGTTAGTTGGTTTTTTAATTGGTTAACGCATGTTGAGTCAACTGAAAGCAAATCCAGAGGAAAAAAATATTGTAAATAAAGTGAAGCAATCTTTCTTACTGGATTGCTTCTTGTTCAAGTTAGTTGTCTGCAAAGGAGCTTCAAGTGCTAGTAAGGTGTGGGGTGGGAAATGGTAAGGCCAGGACTACCTCTCCCAGCAGAGAAACCCTCTTGGATCAAAACACTCTTAGAGCAAAAACCAAAATGCAGGAAAGGTAGGTGACTGGTGTCATCTTTTCTCTCACATCACTTGCCAAGTAAACACAATTGTAAAACCTACAAAGTGTATTTCTTTAAATGCAATTTCTCTTCTCATTAAATCAAACTTTCATAGCAAAGTTTTCAAACTTATGTCCAAATGTAGAATGGTTCATGTCTGGAAATATCCCTTAAAGTTTTGATTTGGTTGTTTTGGGGGTTGTTTGTTTTTTTTAATCTAACAGCAAACCTAACTTTGTGCATACTGATGCAGTAAAATTCTGGCCAAGCAAGGTTAGGAGCAAGACTCCAGCTGTCTTGAGTGATGCACTGCTGATATGCTCTGATCCTCTGAGAAGGCAACAGATCTAGGCTACGGTGCAGATGGAATTGCCAAACAACATCCATGAAAGAGAATGGTTAGAAATGCATGCCTTTCTCTGAAGAGCTCAAAAACTTTTGACCCTCGGTGTCTACCTGGGCAGAAGCTGAACTGCAGTAGATGTGCTCAGGAGTTTTCTCCTTTATGCTAAGTAGTGATCAGTATTTGCAAAGCATTCTGCTCAGCCTCATGAAGGACTCAGCTTTACCTGAGCTTCACTCTGCAGGCACAAGAAACATTCCTCCTACTTTGAAGTCTTTCAGCAAAGACTGTTCAAATTACTTTGGATCACTGCACTTTTCAGTTTACCTCATTGACTAAATGTGGTGTTCACTTTACTGAATGAAAGATTCAAGAAAGGCTCAAAGCAATCCTTAGTGGTAGCCTCCGAATTAGACTTCTGACTGTTGCCCAAGTAAGAAGGTAAGGACTACAGGCAGGCAGGCATCGAGGCAGCAGGGACACTGGGGAGGAATACAATTCCCTGTTATCTGCAGGTCAGCATTGCCATTAGGTAAAAGGGCAATCTCCAGCTTACCCTCAAGATCACATCAGCCATTAGTAGACTACAGGACTTTCCAAGGACTTGCCTGCAGTGACTGTCAAGTCACAAAGAGTCCAGTATGCTCCCCCTTTGCCTTGGAAATGCAAGTGAACTACAATTATTTTGGATCCAAATCTGAACTCTNGCTTGTACATTGTGCTAAGCTGTAAATAGAGCTTCAGTCCTTAACTTCCAGCTGGCTGAGTTCTAGTCTGGGTCATTTTACAAAGTGTGGGGTGCGGGTAACTCCCAAACCATCACACCCTGCTTTTATGATATGCATTGTTGTTACTGCTAATGTGCACCCTCTAGGGTTTACTTCAACCTTCTAACCCAAATTCAGAAGATTTTGATGCAGATCTCCTTGGGTGAAGAAAGATTTTGACACTTTTTTTTCCATTTAACCACTTCTTGAAAGATAGTCTTTCAAAGTTCTTGTTCAATGTTCAATGTTCTTGTGTTTTGCTTTGGTTTTTTTTTTTGGTGGTGGTTTTGTTTTGTGGTTTTTGTTCGTTTGTTTGTTTTAAGAAAATGTCTTAAAATTGATTGTGTAAAAAGATCTGGAAAGAAAGTGAACATAAGCCAGTATTCTGATTTACTGTTGGTACATTCTACAAAAAACACACTGGTGTGTACAAGTTTATATCTACAGTCACACTTCAAGAACTTCCATGACTTCTTATTGTCAGGATGTACCATACATTGATGCACACATCCAAGAACACTCTATTAGTAATCCCCATAAAAGCTAAATAGTACAAACCCCTATAAAATTCTTAAAGCATGTACTGTTCAGTTTAGGTCACTTCATATCCTATTCTGTTATGAAGACATAATATTTCTGTATAATCATAAGAGACAGATAAGAGATTAGCAACTCTTCACTATACACTATGAACTATCCATAACCAGCAAAGAGCTAAGGAAACACACCATGCCACATCATTTGCTCAGCAAAATTAATTTAATTTGGGGTTTTTTTTGGAGACAGACATTGTGTGAGATGAAACTTCTTTACAGTGAGGGTGACAGAGCACTGGAGCAGGCTGCCCAGAAAAGTTGTGGAGTCTCCTTCTCTGAAGACTTTCAAAACCTGTCTGGATGCATTCCTGTGTGGACTGCTCTAGCTTTGGCAGGGGGGGTGGACTCGATGAGCTCTGCAGGTCCCTTCCAAACTCTAATGTGCTATAATTCTGTGATTTCACAGAGCACGAAGATGCTCAGAGGGCTGGAGCAGCTCTCCTATGAGGACAGGCTGAGAGAGTTGGGGCTCTGCAGCCTGGAGAAGAGAAGGCTTCCAGGAGACCTTAGAGTAGCCTTTCAGTATCTGACCCCCTGGTCTACAGGAAGGCTGGGGAGGGACTATTTATAAGATCTTGCAATGACAGGACAAGGGGCAATGGGTTTAAACTGGCAGAGGGGAGATTGAAACTGGATGTT
>WBNM01022812.1:272868-372193 GCA_013399055.1 Ramphastos sulfuratus | reverse complement strand
AGCTGTAAATAGCGCTTCAGTCCTTAACTTCCAGCTGGCTGAGTCTAGTTTGGGTGATTGTATAAAGTGGGGGGGGGCGGGCAGGGAACTCCCAAACCATCACACAAGGTCTAATCTTAGTGTTGGTTCCAAGAAATTAATCCAGATTTACAGCAGCAGGACACAGCCCCTTGCCTAGTCCCTCCATAGTAAAAACTCCTTGTTAATTTTTAATTTTTGCTAGAGGAAAATTAATTTTCCTTCTCCCCCAAACCTGTGCTTCACAACAATGCTGGCTCTCTAGAACACAAATTCCTGCTTGGAGAACAGAATGCAGCAAAAGAAGGTTTCACATTTTCACCCTGTCATGTTAAAATCCATCACGAATAACACAAACCGCATGTGGTGAACTGTGAAGCTAAAATACATTCACTGCAACACTTGGACACTGAGGTAATCAAGAGATATGGCAGACTGTATGGCAGACTTCATTCCTCCCTCCCCAGAGCTTGCCAGCAGACAGTTTCACAGTTTCTAAGACTGTCTTAGAACAATTCCAGCTACTGGCTCTGCTCTGAGCTATTCCACCCAGTAAAATAATTTCAGAGCCTATTCATAAATTTTTTGAGGGACCACTTGGCTCAGGAGCTGAAGAACTGTTTTCTTGCTCACTCCTGAACAGAGGCCAGTTAGCTCAAAAATATTTCCCTGGTTACTGCCATCGGAGACAAACAGTGAGCCATAGCAGTCATTGCTGCTGCCAGCAGCACTCTGAATACATCTCAGTAACAGCACAAACACTGCTCACAGCTGACCTCTCTGCTTGAGAAGATACATCCAGCCACCACTCCAGCAGTCTTCCCCAAGCTCTCATCGCTGTCTTAGATCAGATGTCCATCAGAAAAAGCCACAAAAACACACTGCAAAGAGTCTTGCCCCCCCCCCTTCAGACCCACACACACTCACAAGCATGTGCTCTCCCTTGTGTCACAGGCTGGCTTCTCTGCAGTCCCGCTGGGTTCACAAGAGGCAGAGAGGAGGGATGGAGAGAGACAGACTCCCGTGGAAGCAGTCCTGGCTCTAACTAACGGTGAACCAAAGAGCTGACGCTCTCCTGGAGGCGACCGCACAAATTGCTTAGTAACTGCCTCAATGCAAACCACAGCAGAGACCTCTGACATGCACCATACCCAGGGATTAACCCTCCCCAAGGTAGAGCTGGCTTCTTCCTTGCCAGGGAACTCCCAGCTCAGACCCTTAGACACTTCAGAGGCATTCAGACCTTATCACAAACAAAGGTACATCCCAACAAGAGACTTAACAGATTCACTTGCTCAGACTAAGGCATGGAAAGGGCTCTCATTAAAATAACTTTAAATAGTAGAGTATTCAAGGCCAAGGGAAACCAGCAGCACTGCTGTGAATAGCAGTCTTGGAGTACTATCCCAAAGGCACACCCACACACCAAAGCATGGTACTGTTATTTAAAGACAAAGGAAAAGACTGCATGAGACCTATGAATTGATTTGAAACAGCTCTTGAATAGGGGAGTAACCAGTTCTACATATCTAGTTCAACAAATAATTCAGGAGAGATGCTTACCCAGTGCATGAAGAGAGCATGTGTGTTCACACTGGTATGCAATGGTAGCATGAGTTTCATAGCTGTCTGGAGCAATACCAGGTCATCATTTTACCATTAGGTTTATTGATATTATTGCCACCACAAATCCCAGCAGCTCAGTAATTCTAGATTCAGATCATTCCTTACCTAGTGTACAGCAGAGCAGCTGTCCCCTAGGATACCTGATGTAGTATTAACATGTTTTTTCTGTGTGTCCTACCATTAGTCAGGCTCAAAAAAAGACAAGCATCATCCATTTTATAGATAAGGAAGCCGAGGCACAAGGAGTGGAATCCAGCTCACCAGCCAGCCTCAGTATTTGTGCTAATTGGAGTATTTTAATGGAGAAAATTGTATTATAGGTTGTGAAAGGNGGGAGGGGCAGGGAACTCCCAAACCATCACAGTATTCCTTGGCTGAGCAGATCAAAGATGTTTACGCAGGCTACTGGAGTGGATCTTTCCTGAGAATAACACACCTACTGTTTCCATTCTTCCCCCATCAGCCAACCAAGACAAATTATTGTGACATTTATAGCACAGCATGAGAAAACTAACAGCATTTTACCTTTTTTATTTTATTTGTAGTGACAAATGAACATCAAATCTAAGTAAACCATTACCATGCTAGGTAGAAGATACATATGAGAGCTTAAGACACCTATAGTGTTACAGACAGATGCTACTAGGTGGGTAAGACTAGGAGAGCAGCAAGAAGCACAGCACATTTTTACGTTGCACTTTCTTTCTCACAGGCCCTCCTAAAGTGCAAGCTAACCAAATGCCTTTGCCAGCTGGAGCAAGCATGTGGTGTTACCCTGCTGCCTGTACTGATACAAATGTCCACATGTAACTAATTCTACACTTCGGCCACAACTCCAAGCAGCACTACAGGCTGGGGACAGTGTGGCTGGAGAGCAGCCAGGCAGAAAGGGACCTAGGGGTACTGGTAGATAGTAGTCTGAACATGAGCAAGTAGTGTGCCCAGGTGGGCAGGAGAGCCAATGGCATCCTGGCCTGGATCAGGAACAGTGTGGCCAGCAGGACAAGGGAGGTTATTCTGCCTGCCCCTGTACTCAGTGCTGGTCAGGCCACACCTGGAGTACTGTGTCCAGTTCTGAGCCCCTCGATTCAAGAGAGATGTTGAGGTACTGGAAGGTGTCCAGAGAAGGGGGATGAAGCTGGTGAGGGGCCTGGAGCACAGCCCTGTGAGGGGAGGCTGAGGGAGCCGGGGGTGTGCAGCCTGGAGAAGAGGAGGCTCAGGGGAGCCTCATTGCTGTATACAGCTACCTGAAAGGAGGTTGTAGCCAGGTGGGGTCAGTTTCTTCTCCCAAGCAACCAGGAACAGAACAGGGGACACAGTCTCAATTTGTGCCAGGGGAGGTCCAGGCTGGATATTAGGAGGAAGTTCTTCATCGAGTGATTGGCATTGGAATGGGCTGCCCAGGGAGGTGGTGGAGTCACCGTCCCTGGAAATGTTCAAGAAAAGCCTGGATGGGGCACTTAGTGCCATAGTCTGGTTGATTGGATTGGGCTGGGTGATAGGTTGGACTGGATGATCTTGGAGCTCTCTTCCAAACTGGCTGATTCTATGATTCTGTGATTCTAATCCACAATTGAAATGTCTCCCATTCCAGATAGGTTTAGCTCTCAGGAGGGGAGAGCTCTGCTTGCTCACAGTGAGCTCTGCTTGCTCACAGTGAGCAGAAGACAACTCAGTTACGCACCGAAGCTCAGCTGAAATCCAGCGGGACCCCACAGCAGGCAGCAGGGTCAGACCCCAGCAGAGCTCCCCAGACAAAGTCTGGAGTCATGCACTGCCCTCTCCCGGGCAGCATTCGTAACCTTCCTGCAAGGGCTCTCGGAGCAGAGCTGGGAGAAGCTCAAGAGCGTTATAACCAAGTGTCACATGGATGTTAAGTGGCTGATAAATGTGCGAGATGATGGCGCTCCGAAAATCACTGTGTGAAGAGATGCTGCAGAAGTAGCAGGTCTAGCTGTAGAAGAGCAAATGCTGCTCTGCAAATAAACATGAATGGCTAACCTTATGCTGGATTCCTAAGATAAGGAGAGGAATGAACTTACCATGGAAGAGGCACCAAGAAATTTCTCTCAATCCACTGCATGCTCAAAGAAAAGCTCATCTGGCAGCACTTTGTTTCATATATTATATTTACAAGTGTCAGACTTTTTTTTTTCACTTGCATCATTAGTAAAGTTAATTTCAGTGTGCATCCATAACATCTTTGACAAGCTCAAAAGGTTTAGTTGTGCCTCTCTCAGTAGAACACAGCATATGGAATAGAGTAATACTGATGTTAAGGATTTTGTTAGTGGTATACATCTATAGCACAAAGAGAAGTTTACAACAAACAGAGAGAGAAAAAACCAGAGAGAGAAAAAAACATAGAGAGAAACAGACTTTAAAAAATTTTAAAATAGATAAAAAATAGATAGATAAATAGATAAATGATCAGATCCTTGAAAAAAAAAATCAAGGATCTGATCCTTAGTTGCTAGAATCATACTCGACCTCCATTGAAATAACTTGTACACGACCCCACATGTTCAGTCTTCAAAAGCTTGATGAGGAATAGCTTGTGCTCATTCTGTAACTCAAAGATCATCTGATTTTTTTCACTGCAAGATCAGGGGAGACCACTAGGTTCATTGTGTTTGACTTGCTGAACACACAAGAAGTTCATGGAAATTGGATTAAAGTAGCATTTTAGAAAGCGCTTTAATCTTATGTTAAAGACTCCAAGCAACTGCAGATCCACTGCTTCCCATAGAGCTGGCCTGTCACAAAGAAATTGACTTGTATTTCAAAGCCCTTGCTTTAATTTCCTGCCCATTGATTCTTATTGTGGTTTTGACTTTAAAATTTAATAGTTGCCCTCAGTTTCATCCTTTCTCTGGAAGATCTCTCTTCTTGAGTCTAGTGGTAGAAAGTCAGGAGAAAATGGAAAAGAGTATCTGATTCCTTTACCATTTCCCATCTAATCTCATTTCTCCCCAACACTAGCAGATGTTGACCTCACTAATTAACAGCATCCCAATTTCATTATCAGATCATCTGTCATGTAGACCTATGCTCCTTAGAAGCCCCCACAGCAGGACAGTGTATCAGGGTGGTGACTCAAGAGTTTAGACAAACAGCCTATACTCAGAAATGCCCAATTTAATGACTCACAGGAACTGGTTCTAACCATGAATAAAGTGCTGTCTCTGTGCAGAGTAAAGCTGCTGAAGCATCCTGGCTTGGAAAAAGGGGAAAACAAATAAACATTTGGTCAATGATTCTTGTCTGTTGCAAAAGCCTGGAGAATTCTATTTTTTTTTTCCCTTGAGAAATGGAATGACCTAATAGGATCAGAAATTTGTGCAGTAAGACACCTGGCATAGTCTGAATATCCCTATACAAGAAGATAGGCTCCCACAAACTTTTTTTAACCACGCTTATACTTAAGCACCAGTAATTCTACTAAATAACATCCAGGTGGTGAAGGAGGAGAGTTCACAACTTTGGCAAGGCTAATTCACAGCAAGATTCAGATAATACAGTTATCTGTANACCTTACCATTCTATGATAAAGCAGCAACATAGTTTGTACACAGATCAATAATTTAACACAGCAGAACAGTGTCTTTCAGTGGGGCAGAACTGGCTGAAGCTGGAGAACAAACTCCAGGGACATAACCGGGATGAGAGCTCTGCAGAGATGCCGTTTTCCCCTGAAATCTTCTTCCCAGGCAGTTTATACTACAATTTAGCAATACAGAAAAAGCAATCTGAGCTATTATCTTGTGGTAATAAGTCCCACAAGTTAACAAAACATTACCAATCACAGCAATCTGTCTATCCATGTTTAATGTTTCTCCATTTCACTGAGTTTCTTGTTCTGGTATCGTGGGAGGAAGGAGAAACCATAAATACCCAGAAGGCCTCTGTGATAACTTTTCCTCTGAGAATTAGTTCTCTTCATCCCCGCAGTACTACTTATCTCTCAAAACTCTTTTAAAATGGAAACCAAGCCATGCCTTTCCTGTTTTCATCTCCAATCTCTGAACTTTTTTGATTAGGTAAACAGGGTTCAGTATTGCTCAAGAGCAGCGGAGCAGGCTGCATATCAATGGGAACAGATGAAAAGAGGCAAGCACCTAAGACAAGACACCTCTCTGGAAACCAGAGTATTTTATTTCAGCTATTTTGTTTGCAATGGGAATCAACTGGAAAAAAAAAATAGCACAACTTCCCTAGGTAGCATTTTACATTGAAGAGAATGGATACTGAATGCAAATAAACCAAGAAAAATTCTGAGCCATGCTCAAGAAGCCACTATGACTGAGTCTCAAGGTGGTTAGAAATATCTTCAAATCACACTTCAGATCTCAGCTTTCACATGAAACAGTCACTTTCCCCAGCAACCACCACCTTTGTGGAAAGGTCAGCCACAAGGAAAGTATTTCTTATTTATTTCACTAGGTGGAAACTCTCCAAAAAGTCCAAGACATTTCAGATTGAAATTATTCAGATGGGATTTCCTTCTGGAGATAGCACCAGAAAAGCAGTTTACTATCTTCATATCTTTCATTTGCAATACTTCAGTCCCTTTTTCTTCTTGAATAGTTAGATCTGAAGAACCACTTTTCATTTTCACCAGTAAGAGAGACATAGCAGTAAGACAGAGAACAGGCACTGATGATTGCTGGGCAGACAGAACTGTGGCATTCTTCTGTCCTACTGAATAACAAAATCAGAAATACTCTGTTAATACAAGAGACAGGTCCCCATCCTACTGCCAAGGAAGATTTTGCCTGGTTTTGCAGCAGCAAAGTCCTGAATAGCCTCAGTAATGAACGTTGTGTCTGCAGATTCATTACCCTGTTTTATTCAGCCACCGGCCTTGAGCATAGATGAAAAACACACATTTATTCACTTAAAATATACTATCTGCCTGCAGCCTTAAGCTCCACAGCATGCAGAAACATAGTCTAACCAGACAATGTTCATCTACCCATAATAAGCCTCACTAAATGTGTTGTCCCACTAGAGGACTCAAGCATCACATGGGAGGCTAATTAAGAGCATCTGGAGACAGAGGGTCATTTTGGCAGGATCTGTCCTCAAGCACAGAATATGTTATCCAGCGGCTGAGTGACATGAATAGTCATGTCAGTGCTGTAAAGGCACATGAGCCACTGTCCAAGAGTGATGTATTTCACAAGAGGCTGGCTTTGCTTTCAGCTTCAATATTCCTTTTGTGAGGAACTGGGAACACTACGAGAAAGATCGGCTCTGGATTTCTGGGCACATTTCTTGCCTGGCTTTCTAGCTGCTTCTTCCCCTTGGTTGTCAGTTATAGCACCTTGCAGCTGCAGCTCCCAGTGAGCCTCAAGGTCACAAACTGGTACTCAAAATAGCACCATTTGTACATCAGATGCCAGAGGGGCCTTCAGCACCCATAGGCCAGCTCATCCAAAAAGGTCCTTTTTCCACCTGTTGTGGAGCAGTTAATCACATGTCTATAGGGAAACTGTCCTTCAACTGCCCCCTCACAGCAGCACTTTCTTTTGGTAAGCATTTGCTATTTTAATCTCTTTACATAAACAGGAGTCTACAATGACACTTTTAACTACTCATCAAAACAAATCACATTGATTCAAAGTAAGCCTTGAACTTGTAGGATCCAGGAACTGGATTATCTTGGCACAGTGCTGCTTGCTATGGGGTACTGCTGCTGAAAGGTAGGTTACCTGCAGGCCACCACAGACCTGACTGCAACCATATGGCCTCTATTTCTGCTATAGTTACCTGTGTGCCTTTCATCTTTCCTTGACATAATTTAGTATGAGAGATAAAATTGCCACAGAATATTCACAGGGCTCCACAGATGTGGCCTGTATGTGAAAAATGCTTCATACTTTGGAGTGCCTGAAGTACTGAGTAATCACCTGCTAGTTACCACCCTGACTGGATCTCTACATTGCAGAAAGGGTACCCTCAAGTGAGAGACAAGTCAGAACATGCCAAAGATATCCAGCATTGCCACTATGTTCAGACAGAGCCAGCCTGGGAAAAGGGCACATGTCCACCTCTAGAGTTTGTCAACAAGGCTCTGCTAGTAGCAAAGGACTAGTAAGATGGGATATACAGAGCTAATATTCTATAGGACAGACCATCCTTCTTTCCCTGGGTTTATACAGCACCTACTGTAAGGGGAAAATGGCTTTCAAATGATATTTTCAAAGGGTAGTGATAGCTACAACATCAGGATCTGCTGTTTATGGAGGCAGAGAATTGCCACTGCTTCTACTTTAAAGCTGAGTCCAAAACAAGAGATGAGTACAGCACCATTCAGTTCAGAGCAGGAGAATGGCTGATGGACTCGATCTTAGAAGTTTTTTCCAACTGAAACACTTCCACAGTTCTATAAAAGAACCCAGGCAATGTTATGATTTCCTATGCCACTTTGCCAGCTCCTTAGCCCCCTTCTAACGTTGCTGCCACATGCAGAATTATCACTGGTGTATTCTCACAGCGCATGCAGCTCTAATGCATGTAGCCAAAAGCATCTTGTCCCCAGCAACAAGCTAACTTCTGCAGCCTCATCAGCAGAATTTAAAAACAAAGCAGCAAAGATGCTTTCTGCCTCACAAAATGGCAACAGGCTCCGACTGAGTTGACACAGAATTTGCTCTCTAGCAGAAAATGATTTTCCAAGGGATTTCCGGCTATAATAATATGCCAGGTCATCTCTCAACATGAGAGGCAGGGAAGGTGTTTCCCTGGGAACAGTAACCATGGCAAAGCTTTCACCAGTGCTTTCCTCTCACTACCTACAGGAAGAAAAAGAACAGCAGATGCCTGAGCTCTGCCTCCAGCAGGCCCACAAGCCCCCAAAGCAGTAAGCAACTTGGTAGCACCTGGATCAGAGGCAGGAAGGAACTTCAGTTCAATTCTGTCTTTCACTCAGACAGCAGACATTTCTGCCATGCTACACTGGACACGGAATGCCTCACTACAGAGAGTACCCACAGTGTTACTGAGAGGTCAGCCAAATACAACAACGCATAGGTAGGCACGGAGCCCAAAAATCAGCACAGATAGATGGCCAGCAGAGGCATGGATACAATGGACTGGCTTTGCAGTTTTCAAACTCTGGCATTGTGAGATAGAGCCCTATTAGAGAAAGCATCTGCAAGCCCCAATTTGTAAGCAGTAGCTGCTAGCAGATGACCTGCTTCTGGTCCATCTCTTTTTCTGCAGAATATTCTCGATTTACCACAGTGAATGCAACTCTCTTTGCTGAAGAGCTAATTAAATCATAGTAAACAATTCAACTTGAAAGTACAATCATATTGCATGCCTTTGGAGCTCTTTTTCTCACGTGCTAGTCCAAAGTGTTATAGGCTTCTGGATTTGAGGTTTGCTAAATATTTATTCAAGTTAACAAATAAAATTAATCCAAAGAGCTCCTTAGTTAATCTTTCTCTCAAATGACACAGAGAAAAAAATCTTCTATGATTCAGCAATCTTGATATGTGACTAAACAGCCAACAACCTAGATTTCAGCTACTTGAAACTTGCATGTTAAATCCACTTCAGAGTTAATATGCAATTAGTGTGAATTGCCAGGATACCAGTATCTTATACTAGCAGCCCACTAAGAGTAGAATAGTGCCCTATAGCTAGACTGACTCAGTGCACAGAAAGCTTGGTAGTCCAAGTATCTGAGTACAGCAAAACCAGAAGCTTTACATAGAGAAAGATATTGATCTTTTGCATAGTCATTTAGGACCACAGGGTGACAGGGTCAGCTGGGCCATGATACCCACTGTCCCATCTCCTTAGATTAATTTCAAAAAGATATTTTACATGCACAGCAAATACCTGCTTCAGACATAGAGAGAAACTCCAATGTCTAACACACAAGTGAAATAAACATTAACTCAGAATGAGTCTAGCATTTGTTTTAACCTCCTCTAGGTCAAAGCACTGCAAATATCCCAAAAATATACAGCCGAGCCAAATGATGCACTCTTACCCCAGTTAATATCCAAATCTAGCCAGTTGTCTTTATTTGCCACTGGATCCTTAGAGTAAGCATTAGAAAAATAATCTTTTTTGCAAGTATTCTAGGAATGCAATGCAGCTACCACTAAGCAAAGATGCTATTTCTTTTAAAGATGCTGCACATACCTTTCTTTGTCATGCGCTCCAGCCTAATACATCCTCCTATAAAATCATGGTAAGATTTCATTTCTCCTTCTGTTATCCGGACAGCAGTGAAAGGTGGATTCCTGGGCACCTGTTGTCCACATTTCCGACACCGGGAAGCCATTGCCACAGCTCAGGAGAATCTTGTCAGGAATCTGCTCCCTCAGTTTGCTGGAATCCAGCCTGATTCTTCAATCGTCAGTCCAAGCTGGTGACTTTATCCCACTTAGTTCATTCAAGGTCATCCTCGCTAGCAGGGTGTTCGCTATTGCAATTGGCTAAGACTTTTTTATAGGCTTACTGACTGTGTTTGTTTCTCCTCCTTGCTTTCAATATCAGTTTACTTTATTCTCTCATTCAGAATGAAAGCTGTGAACCTCAGCATAGCCCATGTCCTGAATGGCTCCCTTATCATTAATTTAAAGCTATGTTATTAGCAACAATGAAGATAGAAGATCCCAGCAGCACATTGCAAGATCACAGAATATCTCTTTAAAAACATGCCAGACACGTTCATGAAGATTTTTTCTTTAAGAAAAGCTTTTTCTTCATGATTTTTGATCCCTTTCGGGCTTATGATTTTATGATTCTTCATTGCTGAGAGCAGATTTTGTTACTTCTGCATTTCAGCTTGGATGGTGCAAGGAGACTGCTCTGCAGAGCTGCTCAACCAATTACTCATACGTCTGGCAGTGGTACTGGGAGGCTGCAACTGTACAGAAAAGCCCTCTGCTGCTGTGCACAGTCCCTGCTCATAAGATCTGATAATCTAAATGAACAGAGTAGTGAATGGAGGACAAAAGGGAACACTGCTGGCAGACATGCTCTGCTAGCTGTGCAACCCCTCACCCTTAAAAAAAAAAAAGTTAGATCCATCACTCTGACACCAAAATGAGAGATCTGAAACATACATTCAGAAATCTTTTTGAAGGTGCTGAATATTTAAGTTGACTTTTTTTCCCCCCCTTTTAACAATTACTGTAATACAACTCAGTGATCAAAGAGCCTTGTGATAAAAGTAGCACTTGGGGAACTGCGTGCAGATAGCGCCTAATCCTGATGGAGTGAAAGAGAAAGGAGCCTTCCTTGGGGTTGGGGGAACTGCACAGGAGATGTATGAACAGGCACAAGGCCAGCAGTGGTGACAGTGCAAAGAGTACAAAGGGACACTAATGAATCAGAGCTGAGCTGCAACCCAAAGCTCAACTGCAGAGACTTGGGCACAGACCAAGCTTCCTGCAAGGATGCTACACACAGGCCAGGAGAATCTTTGCCTTCCTATGGCTCAAGCACTCCCCACTTTTGGCACATTATTTCATCCAGTACTGTTCAACTCATGGTCCTCTGAAATCACATCTTTATTCAGAGTGGGAAAGGAGAAGCCTAGTTAATACAAATCAGTGAATGAACTAGAGGGGACAAAGATGATTAGGAGAAAAAAGCCCCATGTGATGCCATTGCTAAGATAGTGGATAACTAGATGAACAGGCATGAATGTCTGTAAGCTGAAGCATACAAAAATCAAGTCGATCCTATTTCTTACCCATTCCACATCACAAACTTTTTCAGCTTCTGCCATGCCAGCTCCACTGGTCCCCAACCACAGTGGGTGCTTCAGCTCACTGATGGAGCACACACGAACTGACCATGCTATAAAACAGCTACCACACCTAGGAAGTAGTGAGTCTCAAGATGTCTCCATTTGATGAAAGGCAGCTGTGAAGGGAATCCCCACTCTTAAAGTAGAAGATTTATACTCCCTTCCCCTTTAAATTTGCTGCATAGCATGAAGCACAGGAGTGGTCACCTTCCTGTTCTTTGACTTTGCCAAAACCCTCCTTGCAAAGCAATGACAATGATGTACTGAGCTGTTGGGTGATCTGATTCATTAGCATTTGTGAAATATTTATTAGAGCTTCCACAGAGAAATCCCCAGGGGACTGCAATATTTTGCAGATAGGAAGAGCAGCGATGCAGAAGGCAGAATTAATCTGCTGAAAACTGTCATCGTGAGATAAGAAAACTAGAAACATAGCCCAGCAGTTTTATCTTAAAGCCCCTCTTCCATCCTCTTTTCTTTCTTTATAGGGGTGCAAGGTGTCCTTCCATACACAGGCAAACATGAGGTACTTGGGAAAGAAGCTTTTCTGACAATATGCCAATGTCTATGTCTGACATACCCAGCATGACTGCACTTCAACCTTGCACGTTTTTAGATATACGATGGAGGAGAACCCAGCATTTGTAACAGTACAATTCTGTTTGCTATCCTCTCTTGCATATGCTGTTGCCACTGGTATCCATGTGGCTTAGCAGAGTGATCTGTGAGACTCTCAGGGGTAAGCCTGATGCTGGAAGTGGGATACAAGAAGAAATCTGCCCTAGGTATAAGCATCTGAAGCACAGGTAGCCAGACCATACACCAGGAAAACTATCCAAAAATCATTCAAGCCTCAGCCTTTCCCTAAGAAATACTGATCCAAAACAATGCTAAATACAGACCTCTGACATCTGGGATACCACTGCCATCATTCAGCTCCAGACAACATTGCTTCACATTTAGCAACAGGGCACATAAAGTTTAGCTCAGGGACTTAGTGCTCTGCTGCAAGAACTAGAACGGAAGGACAAAAGGAGCTGTTTATTCTCCTGTTAAGTTTCACTTCACTCACACTTCACAGGCAGCTGGGCTCGCTTCACCTGACACATATTGGAAACCTGTGACATGGGAGCACTACGAAACCTGCCCTGTCATCTACCACACAAACTACCTCTTTTGCACTGCACTGTATGTATCTGCACACACTGGCTTGCTTTTGTTATAGCATGCTACCAAACATGCACTCAGCATGGCTAATTGATTCTTCCTAATTTTCCTTCATTAGCTAAAAAGTATCAGTCTGACTGCACGTTACTGTTCTTATGCATGCTGCAGAAAGTGGTGGAGGAAGCAGGTACAGCAAATGGCAAGCATGCTCCCCTGGGTCTTCTCCACAGATAGCACAGAGTGGAAGTGACACGCCTTGCTGCTGCTCCAGACAACCATAGCAAAATATTTGGGAAAGCTAAGGAAGAGGCCATTTTCTGCTCATGAATTGCCAGCATTGCTTAGCAACATCATCTTGGTTAGTCTGTGAATGAATAAGCAAGTAAATAAATGTAAGCAAGTGTTGTCAAAAATGAAAAAGAAAAAAACCCAACCACCCAGATATCCTCAGATGTCATAAATCCAAGCGGTTTGGGGAACGACACTAGTCCCTAGTTTCATTACAATTATCAGATCACCTTGGAATTACAGCATGCTGGGAGGTGCTTGCTGTCATTACTGTATGGCCAGAGAACTGCCACACATCTAAAGACAACGTGGTTGTATTAGTTTAAGCCCCATATCTCCTCTCATGAAGTAACCTGCTTCTCCCCACAAAAGCAGCATTTATTCATGAAGACCAGCAGCCCTCCCACTTATGTATAACATTCTACAAGGCTGAGAAATAAAGTAGCTTAAATCCAGTGCTGCTATATGATTTATATGCACAGAAGCCAAGAGAAAAAAAAAACCAAAACCAAAAAACAAAACACACACACGCACACACACCATATTTCTTTCCTGAAATATCAGCTTCATATTTTCCTATGTTTTATGTGAAGTTTTATCTGAAGTTTAAACTGTTCTTTGATGGCCATTCTGAAACACACAATTCCTTTTGGATATACGTGTGTGACTTCCTTTCTGCCTTCCCCACCATTCAGGTCATGAATCTGACAAGCCACAAGGCATTTCAGCTGCTTGACATGAAGGTTTATTTTCAGAGCACACTTAGTGCTGTTACAGGTAGCATCCATTCTGTTGTTCAGCTAAGGAACTGAAACTGGTCTTTTCTATTAACTTCCATTTATTTTATTTCAAGTAATAAAAAGCAGATCAGAATTCCATCCCCCTCCTTTTTTAATAAAGGGCTACATCCCAGGCATTGTTTTAAGCCCCGAGGAGTTAAACAAATGAGCAAAGGGGAAAATATCTCTATTCTCGAAATGACTTCTAGCATACAGCACTGTTGCAATTATGGCATGCAGTTACTGCACTCGAAGGCACTAATTCCAGTGCCATATGGCTTCAGAATCCCATTACACTGATCTGCTTAAAGTGATTTCCTAACTGACAAGCAAAACATTTTTGGTCACCTTCAGCAACAGGAAATAAGAAGTCTGCCACTGTTGGTGTGCATTTACTCCCACATGAGCTGCCTAAAGCAGGAGTAAGGATAGCAAAGATCAGACAGCGACCTAGCCAAAGTTCTGTTGCCATCTTAAAGCTGTGTAGATATCCATGGCTAATCAAGGACTGTTACCATCACTATTTAAAAAGATCAAACAAACACAAAGAAACCCCATCAGTACCATTATTGCTGGATTAGAGAAGATGCCCAGGAGATCAGGAGATGAGTGGAATCCTCATAGGTCAAGCAGTGGGCAGGACTTGTGTTGCACCTGCAGGGTTTATTTTATCTATCTCTTTTGACCTCTGCAGCTAAGTACACATTAGCAAGAACAGAAGGCATTTTGGTCCTGCTAGACATCTGGTTGGCAAGATAAACAGAATCCCAAAGTTACCAATCCATAGCTGGCACAGGAGCAAAAAGCAGTTAGATCCAAGGTTTAGGCTTGAATGTAAAGTTATTCCAGTCTCGATCACAAAAATGCCTAGAGAATCTAAAGGAGGCTCAGGGTCTTTCTGTGCAATGCATACCTAAAACATAGCTCTTGTCTTATAGAGACAGTGGAATAAAAATGAAAGACAAGAAATGCAAAGGGAAACAGATTGAGAGAGATACTGGGTAACCCAGAGAAGGTTCTGATCCATGTCAAGCTCCTAAACACTGTGATCACCTTACCACCAATGCAGCATATGGTGAGAGAGGTGGATGCACAGGCACAGTCTTTGTGCCATGGCCATTGCACCATGAGGGCTGGAAAAGAAAGTCTCTGGGCATTAAGAAGAAAGTATTTTTCTCCTCTCTATACTCTGTCACTGCCACACTGAGTCACTTTCAGGTAACCCTGATTCTTGCTCACATCCAGAGCCCTGCCCTGTTCTTTCTTTTCCCCTTCACATTTTCTCTCTGCAGTCAACCACTGGAGCACTCACAGTACAGAACAGCTGCTGGATCCATGCAGCCAAGACCACCAGGACAGCTTCTTTTCCTGAGGAGCAGCTGTACACATTCCCTGACGGAAGCAGTTTCTTTTGGTGTTTTTGCAATTCATAATTTAAAGCAGATAAAGAAGAACCAGAGAGACACAGGCATAAAAATAGGATCTGTAAGAATCACAAGGGTTGTTGATACTCAAGGGTTTTGGACATGTGCCAAATGTTAGCTGAACAGGAAGCAACAGCTTCTCATATTACAAAGTACAGTAAAAGCATTTCCAATGTTTTATCACCATCTCTCAAACACTCAACATCCCTTACTACATAGGGTAGGTTATGGGGCTTTAGGGACTATTGATTGATTTTTCCTCCATGCATGTCTGCACTGAAGTTCACTCAGTTACTTACTCTGAGCTCCTATCTAGACTTTCCTAAACACCAAGCAAAACCAAAAAACAGGGCTCTCAGCTGGCAGATATACATCATTGCACTCCTTTCACATCCCCAAGGGCAAGTCTTGCATCCTTCTGTGGAACCGAGGATAAAAATCCNACTAGATGATCCTTGAGGTCCCTTCCAACCTTACCATTCTATGAAAAATCAGTCAGAGAGGAACTATTCCCTCTGGTCTGGTGACTGAAATACATGTTCTTATTTTTTCCCCAAGACAGAGCTGCTGTCAGAAACCAGGGGGCTGCCCTGAAGGACCTGCTCCCATGGCAGTTCCTCAGTGCTGGGCACCTGCAAATGAGAGGCTGCAGCACTCACCTCTGTGTGCATTCACAAGTGCAATCACACAGGGCAGCTCAAGAGTTGTACTCACTTATCCTCAGGCAGTAGGAATTTATCCTGCTGGATGCCTGATGCTGCAGAGCTGTTCCTTCCTCACAGCCACCCATAGCCTGAACCTCTGAGCTGTTCCCAGTTTATTTTCCCCATCTTTGTCTCCAAGCCATCAGCTGTAACCAATTCAAGGGTGCAGAAAGGCAGAATCTACAGGATGATTTCCCAAGTTACACAAAACCTGGTGCGGACTGCATCTGACGTAACTTGTCCTACAAGAGGCACAATACTGCACGAACACACAAAGATCTTCCCTGCCAACTCGAGTGTCCTGCTATCAGGACACAGAGCATTCACATCTTGGAATATGCTAAACACCCTCTGCACAAGGCTAGACCTTCATCCAACATAAAATAAGGACAGTACATTGATTTCAACAGCACTGTGGACTTCAGTTGCTTAAAGCTGAATGGTGCAGTGTTCTGATGAGATAAGAAATTGCTCTTTGGTCTGCCAGGAAAATCCACTACAAATGCTTTCTGCTGACCAGCATAGATTAACTCAATAGAATATATCTAAATCCTACATCCATTTATGGACCTGAGTCTCAATAGGCACAAGTCCACTTCATGGAATATAGCATTAAATAATGCTTTGTGCTTCTCCAGTGATTCTTAGCTGAGGACTTTGGCACCACAGAGAGATTGTCACTCCCATGAAACAGACAATTTCACATTCGATTGTCAATAAAAGGATGTAGTTTAACATTTTTTGTTTGTTTTATTTGACTATGCATATGAGAATCATTTTAAGAAGGATTGGGCGAGGAGCAGGAATAATTTCATCAAAAAAATCCCTCACAAAAGCCAAAATTTGGGGAGGAATGTGTGAAAAGCAAATATGTATACATCATCCACTAGCCCAAGAGTCCTTTGGATTGGTTTATACTCAGGAATCTTTAAAGATGATTCTACGATTCTATGTTCTGCCTAAAGAAGCAACAGGAAAATCGTTTGAAAGCAGCAGGTTCACAATTAGAGCTATTCTGTTGTCAAGAATGAAGCCATGTCAGACTTAATACACTGTTTACAAGACCTCAAAGCAGATAAGGGCATATTGACCAAGCAAATTACATCTTCCAAATTGTTCCCAAATGCAGGTCTTTCTACAATGGGCATTAGATCCTCTGAGGTACCAAAGACCCATGCTTGCATTGATATCACCTGGAGTCAGAGGCCTTCAGTTCTTGTTTCAAAGATCTATAGCAACCCTGTCACAGTTCAGCATGATCTCTACTGGACCTGCAAATTAGAAGTATCTGCCAGCACCACCTCAGTAGCAGAGCACCCTTTTCAGCCAGCATGGCTCAAAAGATCTTAACAGAAGCATGCTGCATATGGACAGCAAAGGAGGTTGAGCCATGTGTTACCTGTTCACATGCAGCACTACAAAATGTGTATTTCAGTAGGTGACATATCTGCATGAGTCTGCATTGATTTGGGAATTCCAGCTCCAAGTGCATCTGCTGTTGCACCGGTGCCTACTAAGAGATTTTTGCTCCTTCTGACCTCACGCTTCAGCAGAGAGCAACTCCAGAGGCGGACTCCAAGCACCACCCTGCTCACCTATCCCATGCTTCTAGACAGCACTGAAAGCCAGATATGGCACCCAGGACAATATATTAGAGCCAGCCTCCATCCAGCTTATCATACAAATTAATTCTTAAGTGATATTAAGGCATTCAGAGTAATTAGCCTCTTTCTTCTTAAGTGCTGTTTCCTCTTAAGATGCTGTAACATCTGAGCAGCCTCTACTTTTTCTTCCACCTCCTGCAGCTCTGAAGGCTCCAAGAGCTCTAGGTTAACAACTGACTCCACAAAATTACTATCTATAGCCATCCTAACAGAAAGAGAATCTAATTGTTTAATGCACTGGTAAATAAACCATAATTGTCGCTTACCTCCTTGGGCTCTGTAATATCCACAAGATCTCATATAAGTAATTACACTTTTTGCTTTCTCAAGTCTGAGCCACACAAGCTGGTAACACCGTATTCAGATCAGGCTTTTGACCTGTCCACGCAGCACATGAATCTCCAGTCTCCAGCATCTCACTCATCTTTCCAGTTTCCTAACAGCCTTCAGGCTTCCCATACTCCTTTACAGTTTTCCACGCAGCACACACCCTTTAGGCCTCCACACAGCATTCAAGCTTTAGTCCTTAGATAAACTTTTCACACAACCTTTGTGTTTAACCAACCTTCTAGCCTTTTATGAGGACATAACCAGATGGATAGATGATGGTAGTGTACTGGACGTGGTTCATCTTGGTTTCAGGAAAGCATTTGACACCATCTCCCACAGCATCCTCACAGCTAAACTGAGGCAGTGTGGATGACTGAGTAGTGAGGTGGACTGAGAACCAGCTGAAGGAAAGAAGTCAGAGATTTGTGGCCAATGGAACAGAGTCTAGTTGGAAGTCTATATCTAGGGGAGTCCCTCAGAGGCGGGTAGTGGGACTAGTACTATTCAATATATTCATCAATGATCTGGATGAGGGAACTAAGTACACTGTCAGCAAGTTTGCTGATGACACAAAACTGGGAAGAGTGGCTGACACACCAGGGGCCCGTGCTGCCATTCAGTGGGATCTGGATGGGCTGGAGAGTTGGAATACAACAAGAACAAGTGTAGAATCTTGCATCTGGGAAAGAACAACCTCATGGACCAGTATAGGCTGGGGACTGATCTGTTGAAGAGCAGCGTAGGTGAAAGGGACCAGGGGTCCTGGTGAACAGAAGGATGACCATGAGCCAGCAACGTGCCCTCATGGCCAAGAAGGCCAGTGGTGTTCTGGGGTCTATTAGAAGGATTGTGGTTAGCAGGTTGAGAGAGATACCTTTCCCCCTCTGCCCTGCCCTGGTGAGGCTACATGGGGAATATTGTGTCCAGTTCTGGGCCCCTCAGTTCAAGAAGGGTCCAGAGAACTGTTCAAAAGAGTCCAGTGCAGGGCCACAAAAATGATAAAGTGATGGGGGTCAAGAGGGAGGGGACAGGCTCTTCTCAGTTGTGCCCTGTGGTAGGACAAGAGGTAATGGGTATAAACTGCAGCACAGGAAGTTCCACCTCAACATGAGGAGGAACTTCTTTATTATAAGGGTCATGGAGCACCGGAACAGGCTGCTCAGAGAGGGTGTGGAGTCTCTCCTTCACTGGAGACTTTCAAAACCCATCTGAATGCATTCCTGTGTGATCTTCACTAGAGTCTATGGTCCCGCTCTGGCAGGGGGGTTGGACTTGATTTTTGGAGGTCCTTTCCAACCCCTAACATCCTGTGATCCTGTAAAGAGTTCAAGAATTGCATACATATATTTGACTGATGTCCCTCTACAGCATATCCTAGTTTGGATGAAAAGGTTAAATAGAGAACTTGTGTACTCCAGTTTTCAAAAGTTCAGCACACTTCTGACAGGCTACCCGTGTCTGGAGACCTTACTCTGTATCTGATGCTGTTGTAGAATGAACGGGGAGGGTAGGGCTTGAGAGACAAATGGTTACACCCTCTAGTGGTTCCTCGGAAAAACGTGCAGCGCTGGAACCATTGCATGCGGCTGGGCAGGGCTCTGGACCAACAGAAGTAATTCGTGGGTACCACAGCCTGCAGTGTCATAAAATCTGGAGAAAGTGCATGAGGGAATGAGGATATTCTGCCCAGCTCTGTAATACACTGTCTTTCAGCTGACCTAAGAAAGGAAGACAAAATGCTTCGACTGCACCTGTGAGGGACTTTGACAGTAGAAATCGCACTGAGGTGCCCTCTCCCTTGAGGTGGACNGCTCTTGCTGCAGCCCAGCACACAGTTGCTGTCTGGGCTGCATTCGCACACTGCAGGCTCATGTTGAGCTTTTCATCCACCCAGACCCCCAGGTCCTTTTCCTCAGGGCTGCTCTCAGCCATTCACCACCCAGCCTGGATTTGTGCTTGTTCCAGCACAGCTGCCTTCCTGACACCAACAGACACACAACCCTGCTCTGCTAACCTGCTGGACAGAGAAGGATGTGGGGGATGACTGCTTGTGTTTCATCTCTCCTCCTTCCCACGGCTGAACTGGGAAAGCTTGCAAGGTGGTGGCACCTCAACTCTGAAAGGGAGACTGGGACAGGCAGAGTATAGCCTGTACAAAGATGCTGTGGCAGATACTGGAGTACAATGGGCATAGAATATCAGTGACAAACTCTTCTTTGATTCTGTTCAAACAATACTGTTCCTCAAAGCCCATCTGGCTGCTACCTTGCTTTTCCCATTCAAGACAGAATGATGCTGTACAGCCAGAGCACAATCCAACATGATCTACAATGACAATTACACATTGCTGAAACTGCATTCTCCTCTAGCTAAAAACAGAGTCAAAACCTAGGATTTTTATGAGCTACAGAAAAAGGACCAAAAAGTTTAACTTAAACTGAGCTATGGCTTCAAAGTCTGCTGTGAACCCTCTATTGGCTTCTCCAGTGTGGGAAAGGGAAGATATGAGACCATGACTAATGGTGCAAATATCTGAGACAGATGAAACAGTGAGAGTACCTTTGAATCTCTCTTAAAAAAAAAAAAGAGGGATTTTGTTGATCAGCTTATTTTATGAAAACATAATAAGGATTAATCAGATTTTACCTGCAACGGCTACTGGAGCGTAATTGCTGGGAGCTTTCTCATTCACTGTGCATCTGATTACAGCTCAGGTCATACCAAGGCCATAGCCATTTCAGTTTGAAATAACCTTTTCACTGAATATTGCAAGATCAATAGCATGGCTCCTGTGCATGTCATCAGCTATGGCTTTTATGCTGCAAATGCCAACATTGATCACTTCAGAAATGAAATCTTGGTTTCGTGGACCTTTGAACCAATGTGTAATGGCAAATGGTGAACTTCAGACTCAAAAGGGGGAAATATTTATTGTAATTCTTTGTTGTGTGAAGGATTATTGATTGATAATATGAGGCAGAACTTACCTGATAGTAATTGTAGCCACAGAAATTGTATTGGAATATGAACTTTGTATCAGAAAATAATGCATTTGAAGTGTTAAGGTTGTAACATATATAATTAATAGACAACACATCCAAACTTCGCACATCCAAATCACCTCATTTCTACTCTTCATTGCTACTAGAACTGCAGTTCTTTCCCTTAGGTCCTGTCAGTACTTGCATATCCTTGGAAATTTCTAACTAAACCATAGACATCACAATAATAGTAATTGGAGAGACCTGTAAAGATATCCATCCATCCAGAGGGACCTGGACAGGCTGGAGAGGTGGGCCCAAGCCAACCTCATGAAATTCAATAAGGCCAAGTGTAAGGTCCTGCACCTGGGNGACACTGACACAGGTTGCCCAGGGAGGTTGTGGCTGCTCCCTCCCTGGAGGTGTTCAAGGCCAGGTTGGAGGAGGCCTTAAGTGACCTGTACTAGTGGGAGGTGTCCCTGCCTATGGCAGGGGATTGGAACTAGATGATCCTTGAGGTCCCTTCCAACCTTACCATTCTATGATTCTATGATATCTGTGACTTTGGGCTAATTCTCTGCATATATATAATTAAAACCTGGCTGCTACCTTAAAGGTCTCTCAGAATTTAAAGGCAACAGTCATGCTTCTGAAATACTGAAATACATCATCTCTGATTTTAGAATTTTTTTCACCTCTCCATGTTTCAGGTATCTTGAAATGGCTCTCCAACCGTTTACTGGGAGTAACTCCTATAAAATCTCTGGAACTCAAGGCATATGTTGAACAAGGGGAGTCAGATCCTGTCAGCAGCTGTTGCCAGGCAGACCAAAATGCTGTACATAAGCATTGTTTAGCTTGTATTTATGTCTTAGAGCTGCAGATAACTGCTCTTATATCCAGAGCCAGCTGTAAAGAATACATTGCCCAAGGGAAACTGGAAATCATACAGCTCACAGTCATGCCGAGAAAGCAATTGCTAAATGGTTTGCAGCCCCTCATATCTTGTTGCCCTAGGCAACAGCCTGCACTGCAGAAGTGGCAGATCCAGCCTTTCTCATATGGAGTGTGTAACATATGGTGTTAATATATGGGTTGATACTATGAAAGCCCTACTATAGTACCATTGGGGTGCTCACATATTAGGTGATACAGGTGGATGCATAAACAGCCTCAGGATAAGAGCTGCTGGTTTCCAGCCAAAGTCTTTGAGACACAGATGGAGGTAACTGGAAGTGCAGAGATTACAGCCTCGCTCAAGGGTATGGGGCATCTGACTCAAGATCCTCTCAACCTGGCTTTCCTTGAGCTCTCATAGGAATCTTGGGTCACCAAGATCCTCAAATGAACTCAGAGCAATTCTGACAGGAGGTCATAAGTCTTGGCTCCCAAGGCAATGCCTGCACCTTACTGCCTCTTAAACCTATTTGCAGCAGGGCTTATAGCTGGGTCATCTGCAGCTGTGTACACTCAGGCAAAATTATCTGGTCCTGCAGAGTGCCAGCAGTTCCTCATTTAGTCACACAGAAATAAAGAGCTTTTTGCACCTTTCTGGATCAGAGCCACTCTGTTGTAATATTGATGAGAGATCATTTCCCATCTCCTCTTTGCAATATTTCAAAGGATTTTGGCTTCTGCAGCAATTTAACCTTTACTCCCACGCTTGAGTAATCTAGGTCAGGAATCAGTGACTTTTAAAATAAGAAGCTGGACTAACATCCCCCAAAGGATCTTTGTATCTCTTTTTTAAGACTCCAGAGAGTCACCTTTGCGTTCACTGTAACAGTCCTGCACTTACTGCAAAGGAGTTCTCAGAGAAGCTGATCTCTGTTGCATTCGTGTAACTTTGGTATCAGGGAAGCTCTGCCAATAGAAGGGAGGGCTGGGCTGGCTGCCTTGAGGTGCCAAACAAGCCCATGTGCCCTCATGCCAGGGGAGCTCTAAATGGCAGTACTCAACCCATGGGTGCAATGGCTGACAGGGTAATAATATTGAAATGGGTGGCAGTGCCTCTCTGTGAAGCATGAAGAATCATGAGTTTAGCTTTGCTTGCACAGCTCTTGACTGCCTTGACTCAGGACTCCCTGTTCATGACAGCAGTGATTTTGGAGCAATGTGTTTTCAAGAAAGCTCCAAATACAATGCACAGGAGGTACAAAGCTGGTTTTGAGCTATTGTGTGCATGTTCTTCTGGTAAACAAAACAGACAATAATTTCATGAGAGCATGGATTTTTGATTCTGGTAGCCTGGCTTTCCTTTGGCCATATTGCCTGGGATATTGTTCTGTAGTGTCAGGACACCCCAATGGCTGGAAGAGATGGAGACAGAACACAGCAGTTTTTTTGAACTAAATCCTAGCGTCTACTACAGTTTGACATTATCTGTCTTCATTCAGTGCTTCATTCCCTACTACACTGCATTGAATATTCTAATAAAAACATGATGAAGGACTATCTATTAATGCTGGATTATTTGCAGGCCTCTGCTGAGAAGGCTTCAGCTTTCCATAATGCTGCACTGCAAACAGGAAGTGGATGCAGAAAAACGCAACACATTTCAGCCTTGAATAAATGTTGCTGCTTCAGACTTATACCAGCCTGAGCTCACGTGCTGGACATGGCTCTCTTCCAGTACATGAGCTCAATTATTCCTCAGGGCAGTTATGTCTTTGGATAGATGCTATCTATGTTGTGCTTACACAACAGTAGAGCTTGAGGATACTGTGATCTCAACCCAGTTGTCCCCCCACACATCTGACCCTATGCCAAAGTAGAGCCTGCTTTCCTTTCCTCCATTAAACTCAGAAGCTTTTCTTTGCAGTGTTTCTGCTCTCAGAGCAGTACCTCCCTCTGTGCCATGATTTACAGATCACTTAAGGTATTTACAAGTGATGTTTTTCCATCTATCCATGTAAGAATTGGCTGTTTCTTTACCCTGTCTCCTTCCTGTTCATCAGCTTCAATTCTGACCATGTCTGCTGCACTGGTTAGTGTGAGTCACCAAAGATGACTGACTAATAATGATCCACGTGGTGTGTTATCTCATCATTCTCCAGCATTTTCTCATGTCAGCAGGAGCAGGCAGCTATGCAGAGAACTCATTTCTCCCAGTCACTGACCCACTTACCACCTGGGGAAATCTAGATGCCACTGTGGTGAAATCTATAAGTAAGCTACAAGAGGCCCCAGTTAGTGGGCTACAGCACATCAGCTTTAAAACAAAATTATTATGGTGTATCTTCTCCCAAATACTTGAAGACATGACCAGCACTAAAACCCAGAAGAAAATACACAAATGAGGCTACTGTCATGTACCAGACACTGTGCTGTCAAAATTATTTTAGCACTCATCCAAGACTCATCCAGGAACATTCATCCTGGACTGAACACTGAGTGATTCTTCAGGGGCCAGGAGAAACCTCAAAAATGGTGCAGAAGAAGAGAAAAAGGAGTAACAGCAATAAAATTGCTTAGCTTACTCACTATTCATTGACACTCTCTGGTGCTGCAAGTACCTTCCCAAGTGCTGAACCTTTTCCCTCAGGGATATGTCCTCTCAGGGGATCTCTTGGGTTCAGGCACCATATGGAAGGCAAGAAAATGAATTAAATAAAAGATGAGGCAAGAGGTAGGAAAAAGGCCTTTGTATTTAAAAAGCTGCCAGGATTTGTCAGTTCAGTTTAATTTCCAGCCAGGCCATCTGACCTTCCCTCTGCCACAGAGATGGGAATAGGCAAGGGCACCTCTCTAAAAAAGCAAATAGGGCCAAAAAGAAGTAATCTTGGGATTTAGCAATGCAGAATGGTCACAATTGCCCACCCTGTCAGCAAGGAATGACTTCTGTCAGCACCAGCAGCTTTCATTGTGCCTGGCTCAGGGACCTCACACAGAAGGAAACTCCTGCGCTCTGTAAAGGTCCCCCTTGCCTCCTCACTCCAGGTGAAGAGGAAAAGCAGAGGTGCCACAGTGTGACTAACTCATTGAATGATGCTGCAAGAAGTAATCTTTCCCTTGCTTGTGGCATAAGCTGCCTCATTCTTCTTTTATTTTAAAAATTATTATTTAATGATAATCCTCACACACACAAAAGAAAACAAACAAAACATTAAAGAAAACAAACAACCCAACAAACCAACCAAACAAAACCCCAAAATCCAACAGAAACCCACATCATGTTTGCAAAAGCCTCTTCTGGTAGTCAGTAGTTCCTGCTTTCTGCTGTAATTAAAATGCCATAAAGGCCTAACACTGCCTGAAATACAGCCCTGAGACAGAGGTGGGTTCAGGAGAGCCATGAGAAGAGCAGACCCAAACAGCAGACAAAGATTTGCTTGCCACTGAAATATGCACCTCAGAATAATTCGAGTTCCACCAATTTTTCAGGCGCCAAGAGGCAAACTGTAAAAAGCCCAGAGGAGCTTTCTAAGGGTGCACAGGACCCAGTGCCTGGCATGCATAGCTACAGAAGGGACCATGGGCACCACCAGTACGAACACCAAAACCTGGATCCTGCCATGGGACTTTCCTCTAATAATTTCCTTTAATAATTTCCTCACACGTTAAACACTCCTCCACACATTTACTCAAAGAAACAAACACCTACAAGCCATTACTCAGGTAGGCTAAAATATAACTACAGAGGGAAACTTCTGTAGCATTAGATTTAACAGCAGAAGTGTGGAGGACTTCAAAACAGACAGTGACCTACTAACTGACAGATTGGATCACACCTCAGTTCCATCCAGCCAAGCACTCCATCTCCAACAACTGCCATTACAAAATGCATGAGTTGAATGTGTGAAAATCCTGCAGCAAGCAGATGGTGGATGGTAGCTACTCCTATTCCCTTTTCTCCCCACCATCCTGATCTCTTACTGGCCTGAGAATGAAAGCTCAGGGTTTAACAGCCAGCATTGGGGCACCTACCAGCTAGGTACTGGTACCTGAGAGAATAGCTAGGGCTGTAAGCAACCTTTCAGCTCTATGGGGCTCTGAATGGCTCTGCTTACAGCATACTGTTCTAAGAGAAATGATTAATGGTAACATATCTGAATATTGCAGAGTTTTTCTACCTTCCTGTTGAATTTTTTTGAGGATGGCAGAGTCAGTGTCACAGCCCACGTGAAAAAGTATTCAGCTAAAGTGAAAGATGCAGTGTGAAAGAGAAACAGCTCTGAGCTGTTCTTCCCTAAACCAGAAGCAGCCTTACCACAGCCTACTGTTGCTACAGGTTGTGGATGCAATTTAGTCACCTCTGTCTCCCTAAGCACAAGGCCAAACTATCACCAAAATATTTTGCCCTGAGACAAATGCAAACCATCATTCTGGTTGCCCAACTCATAACAGTTTCTTATGGTCTTTATTTCTGATCATACCTCGACAAAACAGGTTAGGATGTGGGCTTTAAACAAGTACCAGATGCTACTTCTAATATTCCACATTTTGGAGGGTGCACTAGGCACATCTGTAGACTTTTCATGGAATTCTGTGAAAGCTTGGCTTCCTCTTTTTATAGACACAAACTCTGCAGCATTAGCAAAGCACTTCTAATTAGTTCCTTAGTAAACAGTTCCCTATGAAACAGCTGCACAGAATAAGCCATATAGAGCAGGGCAAAATTAATAACCACAATCTAGGAACAAAAATGTAAACAAGTAGGTTTTTTAAGCTGCAAAGCTAAAAAAGATAAATTGTTGTTACATCTCCTTTCCTTGTTTCACTGTCCCGTGTGGATTCTCTGAGGTCTTAATAGAATGAGCTTATTATTATTTTCTTCACTCGTTGCATCTTTCTCAGCTCTTCAGTCACTATTTCATGAAGGTAATATTTTATGACCTTTGTCACTTCACAAAATTTGGTAAAAATTGGCCAACAGTTTGAAAGTTTATTGGGGTACAGATAGAAAAATGAAGATAATATGGTCGTAGAAGGTCAACTTTTTAATATTAGTAGGTTAATGGGGAAAGGAACTCAAACTATCGCTTCTTGTTAGCATATTTCTGCAGTTTCCTACTGTCCTGTTTCATCAGAGTTGCAGCAATAGTTGCACATCACATATCTGTATCTTAATTTGGGGTGAGGAAACCTGGTGTGCTCTGGTGGTAGAAAAGGCAGCTAGCTGCCCCTAGCTGCTCACTAGAACACTTGAAGTAGGACAGAGCCATAGCATCAGTGGTGTGAAAAGAGTTCCTGAAATGCATGAATGCTCTAAAACAAAGGGGGGAGGGGGAAATTCTATTGTGGGCAGGGGAATTTCCACTGCCTTGATCTAAGCCTTTGCACAGAAGTGGGAGAAGGCCTATTTATATGGTACCTTGAGAGCTAATTTCTTAACAAATCTCTTTTGAGTGTCCTTGCTGTACACAGACACAGATCAGAAACACTGCAGTTGTCGATCCAGCTGTGACATATTAGATTATTTTTGGCTTTGCAGAATAAACCAGATTTTGTGACTTGCGATGCTAAGCCATTGGCCTTGGACAAGAGCCAGCTTGGGTTATTCCGTTTTGCTGACCTAAATTCCTCTCAAACAGTCAAGTGGATGCATTATCATCCTTCACTTCCTCTCCCAAATTGTATCACAGCTTCTCTTCACACACAGAGCTGGTGGTTAAGCCAAGACTGGTAGGAAATAAATTGCTATTGGTTAGCTATAGTAGGTCAAGGTGTCCTATCATAAAATCATAGAATCACAGAATGGTAAGGTTGGAAGGGACCTCAAAGATCATCTAGTTCCAACCTCCTGCCATAGGCAGGGACACCTCCCACTAGTACAAGTCACTCAAGGCCTCATCCAACATGGCCTTGAACACTGCCAGGGAGGGAGCAGCCACAACCTCCCTGGGCAACCTGTGCCAGTGTCTCACCACCCTCACTGGAAAGAACTTCCTCCTAACATCCAGTCTAAATCTCCCCTCTGCCAGTTTAAACCCATTGGCCCTTGTCCTGTCATTACAAGAACTTGTAAATAATCCCTCCCCAGCCTTCCTGTAAACCCCCTTCAGATACTGGAAGGCTACTATAAGGTATAATAAGGTCTAATGTCCACCCTAAACCAAGTTCTGCCTCTAAATTTCTTTTTGATCTCCATCAAGCTGCTTAAGTTTCTTTTTCTATCCCTAAAATGTGAGATTGGGTAAATAAGAGTGTGCAAAATCAGGTGAAAGCTGACATGGCCATATTGGGGGGGGGGGGTGTTGCTTGTATTTATTATTTGTGCAATGTACTGCTTTCTGCAATTTCACTTCAGTGCCTCCCCCACCAGAGATGCTGACAGGCAGCTCATCTGGATCCAGTTGTCATTTGAAGATGTGAGAAACTCGTACAATTTAACTGGAAGTTAAAAGAAGCCTCTAAGAAAACCCATCCTCTCATGTGCTGTGGAATTCTTTAGTGGTAACAGAGAAAAGCCAGGCTCTGCTGTTTCTTTTGAGACAGCTGACATCAGTTCTGGCAGCTCCATCTTATTCTAAAATCATTTAATGAATAAAAATCTGTAGAAAATGGGGCACTGGGTGGACGTACTTGCGTGCGTAACTGTGCCCAGAACATTGCCCACACATAGCAAAGCTGGCATCAGGCTTCTGGGAACCAACTGCCAAGTGTGGGTGGGTTATCGAGTGCACAGAACCATATTCTGATGGGCTTCACAAACTGGAAGAACTCTGCCATTCCCATATGCAAACAATCTGCTGTCAGCACTGGGCATGTCACCCAGAAAAGCTTCTTCCCTCCCCATCACATAAGAGCTGCTACTTGCCCACCTACCCAAAGGACATGGTTTGTTTTTTTTTCAGAAGAGATCGGTGTTTCCCTAACACCTCCCAACAACCAAGTTTAATAAAAGTAGGTTAATTTTTAAAAATAATATCTTAACACAGCATTGGTAACAAGATAGGGTAAGATTCTGTGGTAAAGTTTGGATAGTAAGCAGAAGGCCTGCATTCACACACTACTCCTGTCCTAGACACCTGTGGTGGCCTCAATACCTCAGCCACACCAAGGCAAACAGGAGAAATCCCAGAAAGTCTGAGGCAGCATGGGGCCATTTAAGAGTTCTAATTTGGTCCTCTCTTGTTTGACACTTGAAGATGAGCTGCAGAGTAAGGTGCATTGTACTAGAAAAATACTAAGATAGCTACTGCAGAGTAGGTAAATAACTTCAATGCTTTAATTTGAACCTAGGTGAAGCAGGTAGCTGTATGGATGAGGTTTGTAGCAGGATAAGAGGCTTTGTTTACAAGCACATGAACTGTCTAACACAACACAAGTCAGCTAATGAGGGATCAAAGCTTTTGCCCAGAATGGATATGTGGAGCTCCAGGCAGTTAACAATGCTTGCAACACTCTTATTGACATATTAAAAATAAACTGGTGTTATCATCTTCTTCACACAGACCAAAATTATCCCATAAAGGTTTTATGGCAAACATAAAGGACTTTCTTTTTAATGCTCCCATAAAGTTCTTGGTTGGTTTTTTGTTTGCTTTTTTTTTTTTTTTTTTTTTTTTTATTTGCAAATGTTGTGAATAAGTCTTTTCCCTCCTGCTATCAGGTGATCTGAGAGCTGTGCTCCCAATCAAGAGTTGGTTCTATTCTAAAGAAGTTGACTGCATCAGTCCAAGTGGCAATATGAAGGTGATAGATGCTGTAAAAGAATAAACACTATTAAGTATCTTCATGGTGAGGGATCCCCTCACTTTGCTAATGATGAGAGCCTTTTCACTTGTTGGAGCTGAAAGATTCCTACTGGACTTTCAAGAGACTCCTGCAGCTGCCCAGGAGTTACAGCTAAATCAGCTGTAGTTTATTAACAAAGGCAACTGGTGTTACAAGGTGTGATTCATGTACCTGGTGTGTCATCGGGGGGTGGGGTGTGTGTGTGTCAAAAGAAACCTTCCTTCTTCAGCCAATAATGATTTTTTTTTTTTAAACATTGCTAGATTCCATTTTTGTACTGTTTCTTTTCCTAGTTACATCATTTAAGAGAAAATGAGCACTGTCTGCAAAAAGGCAGACAGACTTCACAAGTACGGTCTGATTTCTAGGTCCTGGTGGGATTATCCTTCCCTTCTGGAGGCTGATGAACTAGGGTCTTGCCTCAGTGTGAAATCAAAAAAAGGACATCTGTGAGCTTCTTTCCTCTCCTAGAACTGACCTTCACCAACGCCTCTACCTAGGATGACCTCCAGGAAACCAATGAGACTCTCTAGCTTCAGCCACATGACCCAGAAAACTCTCTATTTGTCAGAGACCAAGGGAAACGTTCATTAACATCTTTCTAGTGTCTAGATTTCCACCATTGCTAAATACTAAAAATATTGCTATGTTACCTCTAACAAATCCCTCCTGACACCAAGGAGGGTCCTCAGTATGGATGATAAAGCCCCATACTGAGTTTAACAGCAAAATCAGGAGATGCACAAATCTCTTTGGCTCCATTGAAATACTATTCCCCCCCCAAAAAAAATTAAATGTGCCTCATATTGAATTGCAGGTCCTCGTAATATAAATATGAATTAATGTGACCTTGTGTCCCTCTGAGTGTGCCTCGGATTAAATTCCAAGTCTTCATAATAAAAATGTGAATTCACATGACTTTGTGTCAGTCTGAATCTGTACAATTGCAAAGCAACTCATGTTGGCATCACTAGGTCAAAGTGGCTGACTCTGCAAGCTTTCCTGGCAATCATACTCTCTTTCCCATACTAAGCCCCTGCTAAGGTTACCAGAAACACCAAGAATGACTCCAGAATACCCTGGAGATATAAGATCTAGTCCTAAGTGTTTTGTTCAGCTTAACTCTTCTTTTGTGCTATTTCTTTAGGCAAGCTACAAATTCCATTTGCTTTCTTAAACTTAGTTCAGCTGCAACTGCTAATATTAAACCCAGGAAGAATTTTGGTCTAAAATCTTAATCGAATGTTCTCCAAAAGCCTCATTTTGGTCCATTTTCATGTCCATGTTGAGTGAAGACATTTTATGAACTTGTATAACATCTTTGCCATTTACAACACACAATCCATTACAAACACTGACAGCCAGAAATCTTTTTCCTGTGAAATTCAACTAAAAATGTTCTCTTTACCTGATGCAACACAGCCACAATTTGCTTTAACTTAATTGTATGTAGCAAAAAAGGGTCCCAACAGTGTTGGGATGTTTATCACCAGCATCTCCTATGTCTTGCTAGTTTCGGGCTGTTTGATTCCTTGTAGTTTGGTCACCAGTGTCAGCAACTGGGTAGCCAGCTTAGCCTTATAAGGATGCCATGGCATAGTACAGGGCCTTACCTGTATTCACTAGCATTTGAGGGTAAAATCAAGCCTGACCTGGAGCAGAGCTTTTGGAATACTGTACTAGCACCTTCCAGAACCCTTGAAACAGCAATGGCAATTTAAAAAAAGCCTGAAAATGGGCTGCTATTCCAGCATCACAAGAGAATGGAAAGCACATTAGCACTGCTGTTGATCCAGCATCCTCCCACCATCTCCTTTTCTATGCCACCTCTCTGCAAGAAGGACCATGCTTGAGTATTTTACACAGATCACTTCACAGGTAGGACACTCTGCTCTCATTGTTTCTGCTTTTCAAAGAACTGCATGCTTGGAAACCAAACCAAACCATCAATAAAAGGCTAATTGCCCAAAGCCACGGGTTTGCAGTCTGCTGCTGGCTCCAATTTCACACACAGGTGTGATATTGTCACACAAAGGCTTCCTGCCTGTACAGAGCATCAGCACTTCCTGGGGGAACAGGGCCCCCAAATCTACAGAAATGTAGTGAGAAGAAAAATAAAGATGTCTTACCCACATGGGTGATAACTGTAGTCAGTCGCTGGGTGAGCTCCTGATGTGACATCTCTTCTTCTTTTAGCCAAAAAAGCATTTCACACAGGGAACTGCACAGCATCCAAAAAAAGATGCACTCGGAGTGGGAGGCTGCACACTCACTGCCTCGCTTGCACACAAAGCGAGGACCACTCCCACGGCCCGGCCCTTCCAGCTCTCACATCTTCTGCCGGCTGCTCACCTCTTCCAATTTCCTGCCGGGCATGCATGGACCTAAGAAAGCTCCTTCCAACAGGGGATTTTATCCCCCTTGACAATAGGAAGGGAGCAGGAGCGGAGAAATGGAATTTAAAAAAAAAAAAAAAAAAAAAAAAGCAGCATGCGGGTTGATTGCTTATGTCTTTTTTTCTCCCTTCTCCCGCGGATAAGGCAAAGGATAAAGAGACAAACCAGCAGGCAGATACCTTCCTCCAGGGAGACTTTTGGATGGTGATGCTGTGAGTCAGGGAAAAATCCTGGAGGTAGGAATGGCATCGGGAGGAGTGGAGCTGGCAGGAGAGCTGTAACAGCAGCAGCAGCTCTGCAACGCTCTCCTCACCAGCGTGCCTGGGAGCGGAGCGCAACTCGCCGGCAGTCGCCGGTGCTCCCCCTCGGACACTGCGGCCCAGACGCCTCCCAGGTTCTCTCCTAGTGGAACCCCCACAATGTCCCTAGAGATCCTCCTCACACCCCCTTTAGAAGCCCCTGCCTGAAAAACGGCTGCGGCTGCACGCGTGGAGGGGGAGGAGGCCAGCGAGGGGCTCTTTAGGGGTGTTGTGGCTTTGTTGCCCACCTCCATGGATGAGATTTCTGGGACCCTGGTATGATTGAACCCACAGAACCCCCTCCTCTCCAGCTTCACAAGTACAAGGGTGAATTTATTAGCCCTGGGTGTGGGGCAGGACTCACTTGCAAACATGGCCTCAGAGCTCACCTGTGCCTGTGGGCAGGCAGGCACTGGTAGACATCCATGGGCCAGAACAGGTCTGTGGGGAGCAGCTGCCTATAGGTGCCAAGTGAAACAGCTGGGCCCTGAACTGATGTGTGGCTGCCACAAGGCACCTGGATGATAAGTTATGGAAAAGCTTCATCACTCCTCCCAGGTACAGACCCCAGCTGGGATCTGAGAAGAGGGAAACTGAGGCAGAATGGAAAGTGAGAAAGGGCTGGGCATGCCAGAGACTGGCATGTCTCTCTTCCTTCTCTGCACTTCCTCCTTTGAAGCCTATCTGAAGCTCCAAGCAAGACTCTTCTGGAAACAGGGAAAAATTATTACACAGCTGAAAACTAAGAAATAACAGAGACGGGTGCAGCTGCCTGCAAGGTGTGCTCTATTCCTGTAGAATGGATTCAGCTCTATTTCCAGATTTCCCTATCCATCCATAGGATTTTGCTTGGGTTCATCTTTCTGGACATGCTAAGGAAGGTGACAACATGTATACACAAAGCTGGAGCTGTAAAATATCCCTGTGGGCTCATCAGTACTTACAGCACAATTAGTGCGTCAGTCCTGGTGTTGCAGAAGGTTTTATCTACCTCTGTGATGGGAAAATCCTATAATCAGCTGGCTGACCTACAAGCCAGTCTGAGTATCTGTGCTGTCGTCCTCATTTCTGGATGATTGACAAACCGTGCTGAGAGGTTTCTTGCATACTTCTGTTTAGTTAGTTTAACAGCAAGCATGACTGAAAGCAAGTGAGGAGGGTAGCTTCAGAGCCACTCACCCACCAAAATTTTTAGATTAAAGCAAAAGCCTTTTATTTTCTGAGGTCATCTTTTTAGTGCCTACCTAAGCAGTAAAGTTCAAACTGTAAAGACCTTGACTAACATCGCAATGATCCTCTCAACCAGGGAAGAGATGCCACCATCAGGGGAAAAAAAATCAACATATGGGAAGCAGATTGACACCCAGACATAGTCTGTGGATGGGTCTGAAATATCTGGGATGCTTTAATTTGCTTTTGGATGGTCACAGATTTCAGGTAGGAACACAGGACTAGAAAAGTCGTTATGTTTCCAGGCACGTAACAGATTTTTTTTTCCTTCTCTGCAGGCAGAGACACCATATAATCCCATTCATAAATGAAATAAACTCCAGTGAAAAGCAATGTAGATGGTTTGCTCTCACTACTCCTACAGCAAGGCTGTTCAAGAACATTAAGGACAGCTAAGAGCCTTTGCCTTATTTCTGGCTAAATTCATTCTCAATTAATTTAAGACCATATGCTCCTATACCAGCACTGTGATTCAGCATCAGTAACTGCAGACATGTTGTATGTTTGCTATTTTAAGATCCTTTTTCTCTTATTATTTGTTCTATGCCAGTCTCCTTTCCAGTTTTCCACTATACCTTCAATAACTTTTGAATCTGTTTGTCAACTGCAACCCAGTTAGAAAGAAGTTCTTAGAGTCCACTGAACATTATTAAGGTGTAAACTTGAAAGGATGCAGTAGGGACTGAATAATTATGTTTTGTGGCTGCTTCTCACTCAGGTCTATACTGTGTGGTGGGGAACCACAGGATTCAGCCACAGATGCTACTTTTACAAGTCATAGGATAATTTCTTTAAACTGCCAAGATTCAGTGGTGCCTGCTGTCCACAGTGTGCATGCCAATACAGATTCCCAAATGGAAAAGCCACAGGGACTCAACCAAGTCAGAAAGACTGCAAAAGCATTGGTCATCAACAGTTAAAGACCCAAGTTAGCAAGGAGAGAGAAAAATAGGAACCTGGATGACAGGGATTTCTTAGAGACAAAGGAAAGCCTTGAGCCTGTCACTAGAGGAATGGTTTAAAGATGCTGAAGCAACTCAGTCCATCACTGTGATGGTAACAATTCCAGTGCTCCAAATATTTGCAAAATTGAGACAGCACTTTTACCACAAATACAAATTCCTCTCTGAAGGATAAAATCCCTTACTAATACATGCTAGAGGTACAGAGGATGATGATTTAAATTTCAGGCATGAACCAGGGTCTCAGCAGAAAGCAGGGCCAGGGGCTGTACAAACACTATGATTCACTACTAAAATGATGGCCAACAGGCAAAAGAATTTGATTTCTCAGTCGAGTGGCAGCCTGACAAATCATCAGCCATTTATTAGATCCTGGATCAAACAGCTGAGGCCAAAGCATTGTAATCAATTTTAAAAAACAGTAAATTGTACACTGCAAACAAAAAAATGTTGATAAGATCCTGTGCTCTGGCTACATGGAAGGGGAAACTCTCAAAGAATAAAATTCATATAGTTAACCTAATCTTTCCTTCTTTTTCATCTTAGGTTAGCTATATATATATATTTTTTTTTTTTAAATGTCACTAAACATCATTCAGCAAATTGAGGCTGAAGGACTCTTAAAGATCAAAATGAGATGATCCATCCATGAAACTAGCCTATCTTCTTCACTGTATTGATTATGACCATTTCCCCAGTTCTTCCTCTTAGTTTTCTCAGGAAAACCTCCTTCCAGAACAAGATTGATCACAACCTTGTGGTGTACACATTGCATCTGAAGACACACTCATTCAAGAAAAGTTTAGAATCTCTTTCCCAGCTTCCTTCTTTTGCAAACAAGCTACTGAGGTATCATACCTCTTCCTCCCTTAGCTTTTGTCTATAGATTGTCTGATCCCCATATCAAAGGTTAGGGCTCTATTTCTTGCTAGGGAGATCTGTAACACTGTTGGGGCAATCAGGAAAGGTAATTGCACTGTCACCACTTCTGACTGGTTATGGCAGCACATCAGAACTGCAGCACATTTCCATTAGTAGAAGAAACTGGTAAATGAGTCAGATGCTCCTTTCATGCATATCTACAAAGAAGGCACATAGAGTGCTGTTTCCTCTCTGCAACATCAGTCACAAAGTAAAGGAAAATACCACTCCCGATTTCAATTTTTCTTAATTTTGGTGTCTTGGTTTGTGGTTTTGTTCTTTTGTTTGGGAGCTGGGCTTTTTGATACACTTCAGTCAATAGTGCTCTTGCTTAGCTTTTCAGAAGGTCACAGTGCTAGTGCTTCTCTGGCTCTTTTTGGCTTTCCACTGGCTTTTTGTCAGCTCTTGCAACAAATTTGGGCTTCTCTGCTGAAACACGCATGTACACTTTTTCTCCTACACACAGTCTCCCCCAGCAATGCCTAGGTCCCTGCCTTCATGTTTACCTTCTTGCTTAAATTTTGCAGCACCTGACCTGCTTTGCCTCAGATGCCATTTCAGATACTTTATTTGAAAATGAGAACAGCTGCTTCTGCCATCCATTCTGAACGAAAAGAGGCTGCTGAAGACACTACTTTTAGCAAAGCTCTTTGCTCATCTCTTCCTTTCTTCATTTCCCATCATAAACCTTTTTTGTCACTGTCATTTACATGAATCATGCACTGTCTGTGTTCCAGAACAGCTGCCCTGACACAGACTGGGGCTGTAGCCCATCTGTGAGCAGGGCCATTAATATACCCTCAGGAAAGAGTGTATGAAAGAGGCTACTTAAAGACAGAGTCCCTTTCCAGTATTTCCCTTTCATATTGTAGCGATCTCTACTTATGGACTTTCTGAGCTTAAGCTTGCATTTTCCTTCTCATATTTACTATTCCATTTCTTAAGCAACCTGGCTAGTTATTTTCAAAATCTATTTATATTTTTGACAGCCATAAAGTTTGGTAGCAACAAAATTTGCAATTTAAATATGCATTGTGTGAAAAAAAAAATACTTTTTTTTGGGTTTTAAATGTAAAGCTTGATAGTTCAATTTCAGGCCTGTTGTTTCCTGCATCTTGAGAAGGAATTAATAATTCCCTACTCACAATATCCATCTCAGCTATGACTTTCCATACAGTAATCATATCCCTCAGTCACTCTTGCCTGAGCTGAGCCAAATGCTGTCCTAGTTACTATCTCTTAATAAAAAAACACTCAAAACAATTCATACCTTTCAACATTCTTGCCATCTTGCTTTGAACCTTCTTTTGCTTATGCAGCTCGGGCAGTAGAAACTGCCAGTTTCCATCTGCTCTGACAGAAGTCTTCCAATGCTGAAAGTTATTAGATAAATGTTTGCTGTTAGACTTCTTTATTTTTATTTTAATCCAAATATCCCTATTTCCATTGTACTCATTTCTTTCAAGACTTTCTACTGCCTTTCCTTTTCTAAACCAAAGCCAAATTTTTGGACAAAGCTGTTGGTCAGTGATCTTATAATTTTTAGGGCCAGCTTACTTCGTAAACTCTATGTAGTTTATTTTAAGGAAGCCACTTGCCCACTTTCAGTGCCAAAAAAAAGAAAGAAGAAAAAGAGCCCTCTCCCAGGAAGAATTAATGCCAACTGGCTGAAGGTCTAAATTGATGGAGGCATGGACAGGTCTCCAGGGAGGCAGGCAGAGTAACTTAAAATGACACATGTCCTCCCCCTGATCAATTCTTCTGTTCTGCTACTGTCCCTAACCCCTGACATTGTTTTTCTGCCAGATGAGCACTCGAAGTCTCATTCTATAGTTGTACATCTGCAAACAGCGGCATAAGAAACTGTGAAGGAAGCACACCAGGCTTCCCATTTAGGTCAGTTCAAGCTGCTAAAACACTGCCCTGCCACCAAAAGACGCAGTTTTCACCTCCCTACCCATCCAACCACACACTGCCACTTCTATCTCCTGTCTCCTGTAGTAGTAGCACAATATATTGGATCATTTCACTGAGCAGATGAATTTGCTTGTGAAACTGGATTGGAGATATGTGGAAGTGTGGGGAGGACCTGGCTATGATGAGAGTGAAGAAGGTTGCCATCTGCCACTGGGGTACTACATTTTTAAATGCCAGCACATTATGGGTTGTATAGCTTAATAAATTAAAATAAATAATCTTAACAGTATTACATAAAACCAAATCCAGAACGCTCCATCTGATCCTAATTTTTAAGTTACAATGGCCTTTCTATGCATTAGACTAGAAGTTTCTACAGGCCACATTTGAGAAAATGCTGGACTTAAGCAAGTGAGAAGATATCATAACCATCTGAGTTTAATCTGTTGGACCTTGAGATGTTGAGTGAATGCAATTCAATAGAACAGAGCACGTGTAATTTTCAGTCCTTGTATATCTCAGGAGGAAGAAGAGAAAAACAGGGAGTAAGTGAGAGGAGTTTGGATTTCATTATCCCTTTCTGGAATTTTAAGCTGTTGTTAAGGCAATGAAACAAGAAACGTTGCGTTACAAAGTTCCCTTAACACAGCAGACAGAAACTTCCATTGCTGAACAGAACCTGAGACTCATGCATAGTTGGTTAAATGCTTGAATGCCAGGAGTACTTGAAGTGGCCCCATTAAGAAGAATGGATTGAATAGAGACCATCAAATACAATAAAGCTTCAAAAACATAACAAAGCTTTATACAGTTTCAGAAAGAGCTAATCAGTTCTAGCTGCTTATACATCCTTACAATTTCCAAGTTACCATGACAAGGAAGTACCAAATTTAATCACAGTGGGAAAAAACAATCAAACAAACAACAACCCACAACCAAAAAACCCACTGCATTTCATCTATAACAAGACAACTTCAGTAATTATATGTGTGGGCATTTCTTGCTGCTAAGGCTACAGTATGGGTTTCGTACTTCCATAGCAGAATGGCAGACGAGAGGAAACAGCATCTTTAAAATTACCCAGACAAAGATTACAGGCTTGTGTCATTGATAGAATGATGTATTTTCAGCCTAAATTCTTTTCACATCCTCTCTTCCAAAGGCTGTTCATCTGTCGCCATAGAGACCATTTGCAATCCACTCTTTTGCTTTGCACAGGTTCTATTCTGGGCAATCTCCACATGGCTGCCCAGGCCACTCTGGCAGCTCCTTGTGTCCAGGAGCAGCTGAGGGGCAACAGCAAAGCAGGGCAACTGCAGCCACACAATATACAGCTGCTGGTATCAGAATCACTTTACTATTTTATCCACCAAGCTGGTACATAATTGGGAGGACATAATTTGCAGCTACCCAGCACATAAAAATGTGGGTGTGCATCATGACTGCTGAATCTACTAGGATGCCTTTTTGGACTTTAAAGGGGAACTGTCACATCAATCATACCACTCATTTTTCCCCCGGGCATTGCTGTAATGGAGATTACTAGAAGTAATAGCAAAAGAAAAATTATTCACTTTTGTTCCCTTGGTAGTTTTTGCACAGACACCTCCGGGAGCGTACACCTGGGGGAGCTGCTCGCATGGCACCAGGAAAGGCCTGAGGAAGGCTGAGCAGTGATGGCCGCGTAAGCACAAAACAAAAGCTTGGGACAGGCTCCGGCTTCTGTGGATGTCACTTCCAGAGATCCCCAATACACACCTCAGACACAGGCGAAGGGGAAGCGGCCCCTACACCGGGACAGCAACAGGCCCCGCCTCTCAACAGGAGAGCTGTCTTCCGCTTGCCTTCGGCGTTGCTTTTATTTGCACAGATTTTTTTTTTTTTTTCCTTCCCCCCCCCCCCCCCCCGGGTATTTCTTCACTCTTTGGAGAAGGGACATTTGGAAGGGAGAGTAAAGACGGTGTTCTACCCGCTAGTCACCGTCCCGCCTTACGGGGACACGCTGCCCCTGCGCCCTCAGGCACCGCTACCTCCCGGCCCGAGGGGGCGCTACCCGCCCACTCGCTCAGGCTCCGGAGCATGCGCAGAGCTGTCGGCAGGCGCTGGCCGCTAGGCCTCCTGTCAGCTCCCGCCCTCGCGAGGGGGCTGGCCACTGTGGTTGGCTGTCGGCAGACGGAAGCGGCGTCTCCCGCGGCTTGTGGCCGTTTGGCGGGAAGGGCTGGCCGGGCCTGTGGTGTAGTGGGGTACTTTGGGTGTCGTACCGTGTGCGGGCCTAAGGGCTGGGCTGAGGCGGGAAGTGGAAGTGGCCGTCTTAGCCCAGCCCAGCCGAACCGGAGCCATGCAGGCCTTCCTTAAAGGCCCGTCTTCCATCAGCACCAAGCCCCCTGCTGCCAAGGAGAAGGGCCCAGCAGGCGCAGCTGGGAGCAGCGGGGAGAGCAAGAGGCACAAACCCATCCCCTGGGTGGAGAAATAGTAAGGGATCTCTGGGGCAGTGGGGGGGCGGGGGTGGTTGGCTGTGGAGAGGGTATGTGGAAGAGGGAATGGGTGCATAGCAAAGGAGGTCGCAGGTGTGGAGAGCACAGATTTAATTCTTTCAACTGTTACGGTGGAAAACCTGCATTCTAAACTACTGTCAGAGCTCTGTATAGGTTTTAGTGAGCAGGAAATTCTTCCATTACCCATGTCAAGTGGTGCAGCTTCATCGCTGTGGCGTTATGCAGAAGTGCGTTAAATGTTTCATTTTTGAAAAGTCTTATATGCTCGCAGAGCAGCAGTCTGCAATAAAGTTCTGCTTCTAAAAAACACTCAGGCAGGTGTTTACAATAGAAATAGACAAACCCCTTCCTGAGAAATTAGATCACTTCAGTAATACAGATCCAAAGGCATTAGATTTCCTGCTATGATTTTGACCTAAATTAGAAAATTCCTTGCAGTTCTTCAGTACTTGATGTATCAGAAAGGGAATCGTTTTTCTCAACTTCATTTTTCTTGTGAAACTTTGTTAGCTAATAATTCCATTTAATGTGTTTTTATCTAGTCGCCCCAAAAACGTGGATGAAGTTGCTTTCCAGGATGAAGTTGTTGCTGTGCTGAAAAAGTCCTTGGAAGGTGCTGATGTGAGTGTAATGATAATTTCTGTCAAAGTGGTCTGTTTAGGCAAAAACTTTGGCCAGTGATAATGAAAACATCTCATTTCTAACTCAACAGGAATTACTTTCATAGTGGCACTTTATAGCAAGCTAAGTGGCTTCCTCATAGTATGTTGTGATCTATGCATAAAACTTGTGATGTTTCTCTAAACATTGTAAATTGTCAGCTCTGTGATGCAGTTGGAATTTTTCTGGAAGAGCTCAACTGGTAAACTTCTTGTTAGTAANTCCTATTAGCCTCAAACCAGCACATGTCTGGAAAGGCTTTTGTTATCTGTACAGTACTATTCAGCAGCTGCTTTGGCATTCATGTTGAAGAGGAGCAGGGAAATTTTTCTTTCATAAAAAAGTCTGTACTGCCAGTAGTTCCTAAACCGTTATTAGTAAGGAGCTATTAACAGCTAAGGAGAAATGAGGTGCTACCACCTATTCTTCCTGGACATATCTGTCATATAACAGCACTTAGGTGATGGGTTGTGAAGTTCTATTTTGAGCAACAGCTATTTAAAACCTGACAGCTTCTAGATCAGCAGTGTTTCTTGGATTGTGAGCCTAGTACACTCGCGTTGACTGTTTGCCTCCTGAGTTGAAAAGAAAAAATGTAACTTCTGCTTACATACTTTCCATTTTGTCATAGCTACCAAAACTCAGCAAGGCATTCAAGAACAAAATCACGCAAGCACTTGAAAGTATTTGACATTTCTAAAACTTGGATGTTTTTGTTAGTTCTTAAAAGGACTCATTCTGTCAAAGGCAAAAGCGTAATTTAAACTGAGGTGGCTGGCAATTTGGAGATCTGACAAGATCAAAGAAACAGCTGTGACAATGCTGTAGGTTTGTGTAATGTGCTTTATTTAAACCTTACTGTTGAGATCCAATCCTTTGTTGATTGGCCTGTATTTGTGGGCCTTGGTTTGGGACCTGCTAAGTTGAGCAGGACTTTAAAGTCCTTGGTATGTCTCCATCTGTAATAGCAAGTATCTATCTTGTTATAAACTGTAGAGATGAGAATCTAAGTGATTTTGAACTGGAGAATTTGGTTTCTGTCTGTAGGATTGTTGATTATTTGTGTTTTTGCAAAGAATATGACAAGTGTCATAGCATTCTTTAACTTACACTTACCTGATGGTATCTTTATGACTGAAAAGAGAGTGAAGTATAGGATTATCTTTGCAATTTACATCTTCAGTCGTACCCGCCTGGATGCGTTGCTGTGTGATCCTGTGTGACCTGTATAGGTCATCCTGTTCTGGCAGGGGGTTTGGACTAGATGATCTTTTGAGGTCCCTTCCAGCCCCTGACATTCTGTGGTTCTGTTCTGAAATACCTAGGAAAGGAGTTGAGGTTTGCACTGTATGTGGTAACTTTCCCCTAAGCAGGGTGATTCCAGCAAGTATCCTGCTTAGCACAAGCAAGGGTGGAAAATGGGTAACCAGATCAGATTGCAGTCTGTTTAAAAATACTGCCACAGTTACATAAGGCTCTGCATGGTGAAAAAGCACTGTGAATCCTGGTGAGAACTTCAGTGAGAAACAAGGATAAATGAGGTTGAAACAGAAACAGTAGTAAAGTATGGGTTTAATGGAATTAGCAAAGAGATTATTATTAACATTTTTAACCTTTATTAATGCTCATTTTGAGAATTTGTATAGTGTGAATTAGCAGAGGCATGAAATTGTGAATCTCCACAAAAACATCTGCCTTTGGAGTGTGCTAACCTACCATGGTCATTGGTGAATTTTCAGCTGTCATTCAATAAATATTTCCTATTTTTGAAGCTTTCCTAAAAGGTATAGAGGAATAATAATGTTGTGGTATCTAATTAAACTTGAAAAAATGTACAAGCACTGGGTGCTATTTACTTCTTAGTAATTAGGGAAACAGCAGATGACTGGCAGAAAGAGCAGGCAAAACTAGAAGTGGATTTATTTACTCTAAGTTGACTGAAGATTGAAATTCTTCTGTCTGTACTTTTTACTGTACACACATAGATGAATCTGTTTTCTGTGTCTTGTCTTAGATGTTAAAATGAGATGCTTGTTACCAAACTAGTCTCTTTCATTTTCTGATTATGGATTGTGTACTACTCTGTTTTCCTCAGCTCTCTGGATGACTTTGGGTTTGCTGTTCCCATTCTGTCTGCATTGCTTGCTCTATTCAGCATAAAATCCTCTAATCTAAATTTAGTTGGCTTTTTTTTTTCCAATAAAACATTTTATATAGGAGCTAGAAATCAAGTCATATTGAGATGTTTGTCTTTTTGATACTGATCAGAGGGGACCATTCCTTCAATCACCTCACCCAGTTTGAATAGCTTGACTAAGGATGACCTGAACTGTGTAGCTTTTCAGATAAAAGTCTTATTAGCCCCCTGCTAGTATTAGTAATTTTCCATCTGTACTGAAAATACACATCCTAGGAGTAGAAGGCTGTTACACAGCCTTATACTGTTTCTTTGACTGTCAGACAAAACAAATTATTTTATTCCAGCTGATGAATTCTGGGCATCTAGCAGATAGTTATTCCCAAATTTTGAGGTTTGTATGCTTTGTGCTGCTAAGCATCAACCTATAATTATTGCTGCAGTCTTACTCTGCTGCTTTGATCTTCCTGTGTCAGCATATTTCTTATTTTTCATGGTGAGGTTATTAATTAAATTATTTGAAAGATCAGTTAACCCAATCTTTTTAAGAAATGCTTCTGGTCTTCCCCTTTACTAGTGCTGTGCATTCCAGTCAGCCCTTACCAGCATCTCTTTGATTAGTGCTAGGCAATGTCTGCAGCGTACTCACCGCAATATAGTGCAGGCATTTGGAGGCTACCTTGGATTTGATTCAGTAGAGTTAATGGCAGCAGAGAATTCTCAGCACAGCTTGAAAAGGCTGTCTGGGGAGCTGAGAAAGTAAGGAATAGTTAACCTGTGACAGAACTGAAGCATCAGTTTTTATAGAATACATGGTTCAACACAGTGCATTCTGTGTGATGATTCTCTTCATGCTGCATTATAAACAGCACTTTTGATTTTTTTACAGCACTTTGTACGATCACCTAGAAGTGAAAGACTTGGTGTTATTTACCAGGAGGAGTAGATAGCTTCTGTTCCTGTAGGTGCTCAGATTTTCACTAGATTTTCCTGGTTGTGGTTTGGTTTGTTTATTTGCTCTTATTTAAAATGTTGCCTTGTTGTTTAGCTTCCCAATCTGCTGTTCTACGGCCCACCTGGAACTGGAAAGACTTCCACTATTTTAGCAGCTGCTAGAGAACTCTATGGGTAAGCAGGAATGAAGTTACTTTGGTGTAAATCAACTATCATGTCTTCTAATCACATGGCAGAGAGTGGTCCTTGCCTAGATTCTGGGTCTTTTTCAGGAACATCTTCAGATTCTAATTCAACTCTAACATGAAATTTCTTTCTCATTTGTCCTGTTGCAAGTCATTGATTTCTGTTACCAATATAGACTACAACACGTGAGACTAGAACCATGTAGCCCTGTAGCAAAGAGTATGAATAGAAATTACTTGTGTATTCCTTACTGAACTTTGTAAAGGAATTCCAGTTTTAATGGTTGTTACCTACACGTGGATCTCAAAGTACTTCATAAAATGTCTGAATTGTAACCTTTCTGTTATGGAAGTAATATTTGGAGTCAGACTAAAATTCAACATGTGTACATTCATTCAACTCACTTGTAACACTCAGGAGTTTTCAGTGGTGAACTCAGTGTCCCATAAGCAAAAAAAGGATGAGAAAGTTGGTTGATGTTGCGATCAAATCTAAAGTTGACTTTAATACCTCCATTTTCTACCCCCTATTGTCATCTTTAATTTTTCACTCATGTTGTTTGGAAAGAACCATTTCTGGTTTAATAGCAGAAAGACAGCTCTACATTGTATGGCTATTTGAATTCCCAGAACTTAAAACCTACTGTATTCTCTCTCTCTCTTTTTTATTATTTTTTTAAATCAGAGGCACTGCTGTACAGTACTGCTGCCAAATATTGCCTGTATTATACTTTCTAGATATTTCTTTCTGATAGTTTTGCTATGGCAGAGTGCTGCCAGTGACTGTATCTGGACATTTAACTTGGTTTTTCCACATCGCTCACAGTCTGTAAGTAGAAAGGCATATATTGTTGTGCTCTGAACATAGGAAGCCAACTTCCTACTGTGGGGTTTTTTTTTTTTTAATTTCTGGATAACTGATGTAATTTTACACTTCATTGTTTTCTGCAGTCTGGAAGGCAACTGTAAAAAATTCTAATGGAAATTTGTACCTGGCGCTTAATGATCTCAACTGTCTTTTAACAAAGTCTGTTGTTTAGTAATGCTGGCAAAAATAACTCCTGCCATTCAAAAAGGCCAGAAGGGTCATTGGTAGACTTTGTAATGTAACAAGAGTTAGCAGCTAACATGGTTTTTTTTGTTTGTTTGTTTTTTTTTAATAAAAAATTCTCAGGCCTGAATTATTCCGGCAAAGAGTCCTTGAATTAAATGCTTCTGATGAGCGTGGAATACAAGTGATTAGGGAAAAAGTGAAGGCTTTTGCTCAGCTAACTGCATCTGGAAGCCGTTCAGAGTAAGTGCTGGATCAAACCCCTCTTGCTTAGGACAAAGCATCTAATGGTTTTTATTTAGATCAATTTTAGAATTCTAATCTAAACGATTGGTCAGCACTGCCCAGAAGTTTGCAACATAAACAGTGCTTTGGCTAAACCTTGACTTCATGTAATTTCATGTTGAAAATCAGGTACTGGATCATCCACAGTTGAGAGGGACTTTCACTTGTTCTGTTAGAGACGCAGACAGGGAAAATCCCAAAAGATCAGATCAGACCTTCTGGATTTGGTGATATGTTGTTGCTTTTGCAAATATTGTCTGACTACCACACAAAGAAAAACTTCTTTGGGTAAATTGTGGTGAAGCTTACTTCTCTACTACTTCTAATCTGCAACATCTTATACTGGATGGGTCCTAGTTTATAAGACTCTAACAAGATTCTGATGGTGAGAAACCCTGTGTAGGTGAAGCTGTGTGTGCTGAAAAACAGATTGTGGAAAGTAGCAGGAAGAAACTGCATGCCAGGACCATCTGGCAAGAAATGGTCTTGTGTACTGAAATTAGTCTGTGACTGTATCCTTTGAAGTTCAAGGAATTAGGAAGCCTGTAAAAAGAAGAGCTGCATTAGTTGTTAAAGGAAGAAACTTACAGCAAGAGTGCGAATTTTGGAGGACTTTGTAGTATTCAAGTGTCCATTGTTCTATGGGAACTCAGCCATATTTCCCCCCTGTTAGTCCTTTATGTAGAAATAATCAAAGAAGATTGAATCTCTGAATATGTTCTATTTGTTGGATATAAATACTTAAGTAAAACGTTGTTATTTGCAGTGAAGATTTTTTCCTCACTTGGGCTGTACATTGCATATCTCCTGGACAACAGATTTCTTATTTTTCAGTGGTAAAATGTGCCCTCCTTTTAAAATTGTGATACTGGATGAAGCAGACTCAATGACTTCAGCAGCACAGGCAGCCTTAAGACGCACAATGGAAAAAGAATCTAAAACAACACGTTTCTGCCTTATTTGTAACTACATCAGCAGGTATGTGTGGAATTTGCTGCCATTTTGGGCTTGCTGCCCTTCCTGTTCTGAAGTCTCTTCCCCTATCCCCTTGCCCTGGAAAAGCTAACACCTGGTTTTCACAGCTTTCAGTTAATACAGATGTCGCTATGTGATACAAGACAGAAGTCAATGTTCGCATTTCAACTTTTTTTTCTTTCAACTGAGTTGCAATTTTAAGGCTTTATTGGCCTTTTCTGACTTGATAGCTTTGTATGAACTTGACCTGTGTGTTTCTTAACCAAACACCTTCCTTCCTTTAGAATAATTGAACCTTTAACATCTCGATGCTCCAAATTCCGCTTCAAGCCTTTGTCAGACAAAATCCAGCAGCAGAGGCTATTGGATGTTGCCGAGAAGGAACACGTGAAGATTAGCAGTGAGGTAACTTCATGGTTGCCATAAATTTTATTCCTTATCTGAGTGTGTAATTCCATTGCAGAGAAGGGGGATAAATCAGCAGCCAGAAGGCGGATAAATTGAGCAGCCAGCCAGACTGCTCAGTTGTATTAAATACAATATATAAACTCAGTTAAATGTTGTTCTCCTTCCATAGATGGAATGAATTTTAAGAGTCTTCCTAAAACCTGAGCAATTTAATGCAAAACTATAAGGCTTTTTGTTCTGTGCTGAGTATGCTTGCATTAAATGATGCTTCATCCTGAAATTGCCAACACACATTAATATTGGTAGAGAAGTTGCTTTGTAACTTGCGTATTGTGCCCATCTGTGGCAGTCTGCTTTGGGTACTACTTAATGTTTTTAAATCCAGTGTGCTGAGAAAATGTACTAAACTTCAATCAACAGTGAACATATAACTTGGCATTGTCTGATGTTACTTTTCAGGCAGTGTCATACCTTGTAAAAGTGTCAGAAGGGGACTTAAGGAAAGCAATTACTTTTCTTCAAAGTGCCACTCGCCTGATGGGTGGGAAAGAGATCACAGAGAAAATAGTCACTGAAATTGCTGGGGTAAGCTATGCTTTACAGTTTTTCCTGTAATTACTCTGAAAAACATTTGTCTAATCTACTTGCTACCTTACCTACTTCTGACCAGAGTTTGATTAAAAATTTGTTTTATACCCATTAGTATTGCAGTATGGTACTGATACACCGTCCGCTAGAATTTTAAAGACTGCTTGATTATATGCAAGGAAAACTAGAAAATAGTCTTGTAATTCAAACAGAAGTTGAAATATTCTGCCCGTGAGTGTAAAACTTACTGCCTTTTCAGGGACAGTAGGCTAGAATGCCTTTTGGCACTTCTATGTGTGTGTATCTATATGTGCGTGTGAGTGTGTTTGTGTATGAATATATATCGGTGCAAAATACAGTTTGGAAACACCACAAGGGAACGACGTTCAGTAGGAGCTCACCTTCAACTTAAGGTTCCCAGTGACAGTGTCTCTTCAAGAACATGTCTAGATGTTGTGCTTTTAACAAAACAGCAACGATGACATAGATAATACTGAGAGGCAGGAGGAAATGTATTTAATAAACATTGTGTGAAGGTGTTCCTGTAGCAAAAAGAACTACCCTCTTGTGATGCTTTGGGAATTCCCCACCCCCCACACTATGTAAAATCCCCCAGACTAGACTCAGCCAGCTGTAAGTTAAGGAATGAAGCTCTGTTTACAGCTTAGCACAATGTACAAGCAGAGATATACACAATAGACATGCAGATATATACACAATATACAAGTTAAAGGTAATACAGAAACACAACACCCCTCCCGGAAATCAGAGACCCCAGGAGGGGCTCCCAACCACCCTTCCACCTTCTCCCCACCCCTCTACCTTACCCCAGGGTTTGCCTTACTCGCAAGGTGAATTTGGAGGATCGGCCAGGGGAGTTAGAAGCAGAGTGGTTAGTGAGGTTACTCAGCAGAAAGGAGAAGGCAAGAAGCTAGAGAGACCGAGACTCTCCAAGCCTGTGAGACTCTGTCTTATCTATGTTTGTGTTCTTACACATCTCAGCAAGCCTATGAGTGAAGTAGACATCACCAGTGTTTTCTTTTCACACCCTATAATATCATTTTCCCCATTAAAATATTCCAATTAGCCTCAAACCAGCACACCTCTAAAGCAAGAAAGGAGAGATTAGGAGCTGAGAGACTGAAAAATAAATGGATTTTACTGATAGGTGCACTTCCCTTGAAGGTGCTACCATCACAGCAAGTTGTTCTGGGTTCACTTTAATGGTGTCTGCTGACTTTTTTGTCTTCTGACTTACTGACTGATCTTGTTGCATGTCTTTTATTGTATGTCTCCCTGTTGCATAACTCTGAGATTAAACTGATTTGCCAGTTTGTTTAGGTGTAGCATGGTGCAGAAAGCACTGGCTGATCTAATTGGTGAAGTAGGTCCTCCACTTAGTGTCCTGAATAAGCAGTTGTGTGTTGGATTTATGAAGATTTTGACACTGTCATTATATAGCTTGTATTTCAAATAGGACAAATATTACAGCCTACTTCTCGCTTTCAAAATTTAGCTTGTCTGTCTGATTAATGTGCTTGAAAGTGGTTGGGTGTGTAGAGGAATTCAATGATAAAATGGACTCCTTCACAAACAGTTCTATCTGTTACCGTAACCATCAACCCCATTTAAGTTTACAAAGTTGAAATTAAGAAATGTAACTTCCTGTTACAGGTCATCCCTAAAGAAAAAACTGATGAACTGCTGTCTGTCTGTGGGAGTGGTTCATTTGAGAAGCTGGAAACTCTGGCAAAGGTAGAGTCCTCTTACTGCTCCAGCTTGGATATTTTTCTAGGTCACTTCCCTGCGAATCTTTTGTTGCTGCACTGCAGCTAAAGAACACTTAGCCCCAGGTCAGTTAAGATGCATGTTTTAGGAAGCATGTCTTTTACCAGTTGGTCCTCTGATCTTTTCCTTCTGAGCAAGAACTGTCAAAACTGCAAGTAAGATTACCTGCCCGTGTGATTCCAGCTTTCCCTTGAGTTAAAGTGAAGACATGTGGAGCTGTTGGGCTGAATTAGACAGAATAAGAATTCCTAGCAAGACACTTGGCTCAGGCCTTTAGAGCTGTGTTTTGAGTAGACTGGACTAGCTGCTGGACTAGTCACCTTCTTCATTACATGGAAGCTGTGTCAGATGGGAAGTAGCTGAATAATGCTATAATAAGTCTTCAATTTTAAAGTATTTCTTATCAGTCTTACAGGTTGCCTGGGGAGGTTGTGGATTCTCCCTCCCTGGAGGTGTTCAAGGCTAGGTTGGATGAGGCCTGGAGCGACCTGTTCTAGTGGGAGGTGTCCCTGCCTATGGCAGGGGATTGGAACTAGATGATCCTTGAGGTCCCTTCCAACCTAAACCATTCTATGATTCTATGTTAGTGATTAAGTTTGTCTTACAAACTGTAGTGACTTAAAACAGATCTTGCTGGAGAAAGCCCAAGCTACTGTTTTCATACAGAAAGGATTCTTACTTTTTGAAGAATGGGAGATTCCTCATCTCATGGATTTAAAGGAGACCTAGACATTCTTGAACTGGATTTTACATCAAGTTGCTGTCTGTGACAGAGAGGATCATCCCATAGTATCAGTCTCATTTCCAATAAAGTGTTCCATGTCTGTAAGGAATAAGCCAGTATCAGTCAGCCTCCTGCTTTTTACTTGGATGAGCCTCACTGAATAGTTTTGGCAGAACCTCTGGTTTTGAATCAGGATTTATTGTCCTGTAAACTTGCAGGATATCTTAGAACTGTTGGGCAAGGATTTGTGCAGATTTGTTACACCTTCACATTTACCTACCATGATGCCTGATTATGTGTTAATCTTTAGGAAATCTGCATTATTATCTCTTAATCCTTAGAGCTGCTATAGTCTTTCATCAAACTATGATCTGTCTAATGGAATAGTTTGGAACTGGTCTCCAGTTTCTAAAGCAGATGCTTCCTGGTGGGGTTTTGTTTCAAATGTTAGTGCTCTACATGCAGTTGATACAATTTGTGCACAATGTGTGAAGCATAGGTACATATTTCGCTGTACAGAAAAATGAGGTTGCACTAAGTCTCTTTCTATTTTCATAAACTTCTCTCTGCCTAAATGGCTTCATGGCTTCAGTATTTGCTGGTTTTGCAACTGGGCACTACTTACTAATATATTTTAAAAAAATAATTAAAAAACCCAAAAAAAAAAAACACAGGAGGGGCTATCTTTACTTGCCATGTCTTTCATTTTATTTAAAAGAGTTTTGGCCTTGCAGACCCAGACCTCTGTCTTTCTGAGGCTACCAACTTTCAGATGAAGAAAATAAATCAAAGTAGGTGGCACTTTAAAATGTGAAGGCTGTGAAACTGCCACATGATGCTGTGGATGTTAAGCTTGCCTAATTTTAGAATAAGATTGGACAGGTTCAGTGGAGGTTGTTAAATGCTTAACATGTCTCTAGCTCATGAAATTCCCAAGATGTAAACTGTCACAAGCTGGAAGAATATTTGGGAAAAATGATGGCTATAATTCCTGTCTTGCTCCTGCAGTCTTTCCTAGGCGCTAACATCAGGACATTGTTGGGCGAAGTGCTGGACTGTACACAAACTACTGACTTGGCCTATCAAAGTTCCGCAGGCAGAGACTGTTTTTCCATTTTGTGGTGTTTCTGCTGCTCAATTATTTCAATTTTCCTCTTTGCCTGAGACAGAATCTCATAAATGAAGGGTATGCTGTTGCTCAGCTTGTGAACCAGCTGCACGATGCTGTTGTTGAGAGCGAAGATTACAGCGACAAGCAGAAATCTGCCATAGTTGAGAAACTTGCAGTAAGTCTGTAGTTGAGTTGAAAAAAAACTACCACATTGACCTCCACTTCTATCAAATTTTTGGTTATGTGCTCTCTCTCCCAAGTACACAGTGGTTTGATTTTTTTTTTATTTTTTTTTTTTAATTCTGAACGTTTCTCTGGAGAACCTACAGGCTTTTTTTTTCCTGAGAAATGTAGTGAGAAGAAATTGAATTCCACTGGAGAGAATTGTTAGCCATATACTGTTCTAATGGGATTCAATCAAGAGGTCTGAGAGTTTAGGTTTGCTTAGGTTTAGTGTTTTGTTTTTTTCCTGTGTGTTTGTTATTTGGATTTTTTATATATATTGTGGGAGGGAAAATGAAGATGGGATTAAGTCAGCACTTAAAAAAAAATTAGGAGCTGTAAAATGCAAGTTTTTGTTCTGGTGTGCAAAATTCACTTTTTCAAATTAATTAATTAACTTAGATTTTGATCAACCCATCACAACTCGTCTTCTTGGTCAATTGAGTTGCAGGAGCCATCACTGCAGGTTAAGAGCAAATGGTGCATCCCTTCTTGTGTATGAACTGTTGTGTTTGGACCTGAAAGTGGATGCTGGAGAAGCCATTCCCAGTTTGGTGTGATGGGTGTGGGATGTAGGACTGCTGGACTAGTCATTGCCAATTAAGTAGTTCTCCATTCTAACCAGAGATCACTGTCTTGAGCACCCACCATTTTAAAAACTTTACCTTCTCCTTTCTGTTTCTAGGAAGTAGACAAATGCTTGGCAGATGGTGCTGATGAGTACTTGCAGTTGGTGAGTCTCTGTGCCCTTGTGATGCAGCAGCTGACGCAGAACACTTAAACTTCTCCAGCAGCAGCAGGCTGCAAGTGGAGCAGCTTTTTCTTTCCTGGGTGGCTTATGTTCTGAGAGCAGGGACTTGTGGGCTTTTGTACTGGTTTTTTGCAATAAAAGGACTGCTCAGCAGTTGGAAAAGCTTACTGGAGATTTTTTTACACTAGGTTAGAGAACAGCAGTTGCTGAGGGGCAAGTGCTACTCTTGCTTTGTGGTTCTTGCAAACTTAAGACAGGTAAATGCACCAAAACCAAGCATAAACATTATACTTAAGTCATCAGCTGAAAGCAAGGAAAGGAAGGATCGAAGTTGCTCCTTTCAACCCATGTTGGTTTTGAAAGTAATGATTTGCAAAATTACTTTACTCAAGGTCTCATGAACTCCTGGCTCCTTAAGAAGCATGACCTGTACTGCCCTCTCCTATCAAGTCCTAAGCATTAAATACTGCAAAACCCACTTTATACTAAGTACATTCCTATACTTATTTCACTTAATTAAGCCACATAAAATGTGGGGTGAAAGGCAAGTTGCATGTTCAGAAGCTGCTTCCATTATCCCTTTTGCTCATAAAGCCAGTTTTTTAAGCTGTTCCCTGTATAAAGAACACACCTTGGTGGTTGAACAAGCATCTTAAGCACCCATGAGTTCATTATTGTAGATGTTAGTTTGCACACCAGTGGGATGTCCCACTTTTCCTGAAGGGACGGAAGAACTTTAGGCTGTAGCAGGCACAAATGATGCAAGCAGTCCTGCAGGTCCCTACTGAGTACAAGGCCTGTCACTTTCTACTCAAGCGGAAAGGTGGTATTTCAGTGTTACAGACAGGTCCACCACCCATACTATGTCTGGCACTTCAGGCTCAAACTCATCTAAATACTCCAAAACCAGCCTCTGCCATTACTGATAAAAACAACCACCACCTAGAAGCCCAGTGACTCATTAAGACCAGGTGTGGGCACAGCATGAACTTACCCACTGAACCCTTACAACAGCTGACACTTTCATCTTCCACACTTCAGCAAGAGCTCCCAAGAAGCCACTATTTACAATTTAAGTGAATATAGAAGTATTTTATTGAACATTCAAACTTCATTAAGACATGTGCAATATGGCAAATTTTACTGGGTTTAACCCTAACTAAGACAATAGTATGATTGCTTGCTTGCTGGGGCTTAGCAACAGGGTCCAAATCACACTTACCACTAATTAAATACTTTATTGAATAAATACATATGAAACAAATGCATTTTAATGCTCTTATAAAAGTTTAGAGATTTTGAAAGGCCTTTCCAATTCAATCTGACATGTTAAGTACATACAATAAAGGAAGGTAGGCTAGTTTAACATAATTGGCTGACTTTATACAGCACTTATATCTTTTAGTCCATAAGTAAATTATTAAATGATAAAGAACATCTAATACAACCACTTCTACAGAACTAGGAAATAAATTTCTAATAAAGAAAAAATTTACAGACCCCATGACTTTCCACCCAACCCCAACAGTCTAACCCTAAAGTGGATAAAGCCAATGGCTTTCCCCACAAAAGCTCACGACAGAAAGTCGCTTCGCTTATCAAAAATCTGTTTTTCTGATCCGTTATGAGCATTGAGACAAGATTCAATGTATCCCCAAAGAAAGAAGCACAATGCGCGTTGTGAAGTGCCTATTCAGCGACAGCGAGCACTGCATTCACAACCACCTCATCTCCCAGGGATTAAATCAGATCAGCCACATTCATTGGCATCTCCTCCACTGTAGTATTGTAGAAAGTCTCAATGTCTCGCAGGATCCTCTTGTCCTCTTCAGTGACAAAATTGATAGCCACACCTTTTCTGCCAAAACGACCACCCCGGCCAATTCTGCAAAGAGAAAACATTTACACAGGGGTTAACCGCTTCACTTCCAGTGTCTACAAGATCCATTCATTAACTGCTGCTCTTTTATCTGCCACTGGCCAGTTTATGCTGTGTTTATAGGACCAGCTGCTACAAGTCATGCCTGGTCCAGAGAGACTAGCAGTTAGTGCCAGCAGTACAGACGGTGTCCATCCTATGAAGGGTAGCAGAGCAGAAAAGGTTACTCTTTTTGGCTGCAAAGTAAGATCTTTATTTAATGGTTGGTACTGTGTTAGGAAGTCCTAGCCTGGCTTCCCTCCCCTCTGTTCAAATACCCAAACTACATGCATCCAGTCCCAAGCACATGGCACAGAATAGCTACTATTCAAAAAAAATCAACATCTACTAACATGAAACAGCACTCAACTGGAAAGTGTCATTCAAACAGAACTGTTTCCAGTGGGAAAACTTAGCTTTTTTTTTTTTGAAAAAAATTTGAACAATCCAAGCTCAACATTTTTTGGTAAGCCCAGATCAATCACTAACACATCACAGTACAACTGCACCCACCATCAGTTCTACCTCCCTGCAGACTGCACAATAAAGCACCTAATGAGCAAGAGCTAAACACAGAAATGGCTCACAAAACTTAGGGAATAATCATGACAAAAGAAATAAATAAATACCAACTCGCTCTTTATTCAAACTGTGCCGCTTACGAATCCACGTCCTAAATTACGTCAACGCCGTTTCTGAGCACCATCTTGTGTCATCAACTGCTGCTATCGACTCCTGTATTTTTTTACATCAAGTAACAAAGCACAGTTTACTTAATTTAGGGACAGTCACTAGAAGCAGTTAACTAAACCTAGGGAAACAACTCAAAATAGCTACCAGAAGACACACACCACAGAGAAAAGAATCCCACTGTAAGAGGAGCCACTAAGAGCAAACAAGGCACACAAAACATGAACCCAGCTGGACCTCCACAGGTGAGGATTATCCTCCACAACTAGTTTGCTAGGAATATTAATGTCTGGTCATTGAGCAGCAGCAACTGAAGATCAGCTAAGACCTAGAGAGCTGACATTGCTGTCAAGATGCCACACTAGTAATTTCTCTTACACTGCACAACATAGGTGACAAAAAGGTAGTTCAGTAGCTGATAATTATCTCGAATCTCAAAGAATTATCAGCCATCACTGAACTCATCGCACATCTAAGTTTTCCCACTGCTTTTATTATGCAAAAGTTCTGCTCTTCCCTCATTTCAGAACCATAGCTTTTTGCTGAAGTCAAAGCTTTTTTCAAGCAAACCCAGCTACTTTTACTTCCTGCTAGCTTTTTGGCAGTTACTGTATGAAAGGATGCACAACACCTCTAGTCACTGGCAAGGACTAAAGGAAAAACCAGGTGAGGCTCTGTGCTGATTTCTGGAGAGGACATGGCATTCAGTGGAGCACACCAACTGAAGGAGAAAGAAAACCAACCTGTGAATGTAGTTCTCACGATTGGTCGGCAGGTCATAATTTATAACCAGTGACACTTGCTGGACATCAATGCCACGAGCCTGAAAAGCAACACAGAGTTTTGAATGCGAGTCACAGCATTAGGTTCTGCTGCTTAGCCCATGCTTTTGTCGACCATATGGTTAGTGATGAACTACAACTGTGTAGTCCATAGTGGAACATAGTCTTTACTCTTCCAAAAAGCTTCAAGCAGTTCAGGCTACAAGAACCTTCACTAGATTATGAAGCTTTTGGTACCAGATTTAACCGTGAACACGTTCAGTGAAAGCAGATACGCACCAGCAAGTCAGTGGTGATCAGGACACGGCTTGATCCTGATCTAAACTCTCTCATGATAACATCCCGTTCTTTCTGGTCCATGTCACCATGCTGCAGAGTGAAAATAACTTAAAATTAATAGAGATCAAGTACTCCAGACTGAAAATAGTACTTCTAAAAAAATGATGTATGAAACCCAGCGTCCCTACCTACTGTGGGGTCAAAGCAGGTAGGGATAGATGGAAACATTTTTCTTTAAGCAGGGGGAACGATAATACAGCACTGCGCAGCTGTATTATAACTTTCCTGCTCCTCACTCAAATATAGCCCATTTCTTTCCATTTGCACACTGCAGTACATAAGCCATAGAAATGTCAATTCTTACCAGAGCTGAGACTGTGAAGTCCCTGGCATGCATTTTCTCTGTAAGCCAGTCTACTTTTCTCCTTGTGTTCAGGAAAATGACAGCCTGTGTAATGGTCAGTGTCTCATACAAATCGCACAGAGTATCCAGCTTCCACTCCTGAAAAGAGATGATCAGTAAATGCCTCATGCCACTTACAGCTGAGCACACAACAAGACAACCTCCAAGAAATAAACTTATAACTGATTAACTAAGCAATTACATTCAGTATGACCTTAGAGATTGATACAAGACAATAAGCAGTATCTGCAGCAACTGTTGCACCAAATCTTCAGACACAGGACAATGGACATTAAGAAAGAGGTCCACCCTAGTCTTTGTGGATCCAGTGCATAGTTTTTCTTCTTCTTGTCTGTACTCTGCTAGCATTACTACTGAAACCAAAGCTCAGCTTTGGTTTCTGTAGTTTTAGCACAGTGCTTTAACAAGAAGGTGAGAACCCAAACCTTAAGTCTTCCAGGCAAAGTTCAGTTAATACCAACCTCTCTTTCCACATTAATGTAGAATTGCTTGATACCCTCCAGAGTCAGTTCTTCCTTCTTCACTAAAATACGTATGGGTTCTCTCATGAACTTTTTGGTCACTTCCAACACATCCATTGGCATTGTAGCCGATAACAACACAACCTAGAACGAATTTCTGGGTGTTAACATGTGCTTAGGATGCTACCTTTGATTCAAGCAATTCAATAGTTCTCAGTCATATGGCAGCAAAGTCTGCACCCACCAGTTTTAATCCCTTAGAAGGTTTTTTTTACCTGGATGTTTGTGCTTAGTTTTTGAAAGATCTCATAAATTTGATCCTTAAATCCACGGCTCAACATTTCATCAGCTTCATCCAGAACAAACATTTTGATCCATTTAGGTGCTATTAAAAAAAAGAGTATCTCATGAGGTTTCAGAAACACCACACACTTAACTAACATCACACTCCTTTAGGAGTAAAGCTTTCCAGAGTACAGCTCTTTCCAATGAATTGCATTACTTGAGGTCTTACTGGGTATTAAATTTATAATGAGAATTTATTATCAAGAGCAAAACTGAATTCATACTTACACAGGTAGCGCCTGTTTAACATATCAAACACACGCCCTGGAGTTCCCACCACAATGTGTGGAGCCTCAGCCTGAAGTTTTTGCATTTCATTGCGGACATTTGTGCCACCAATGCAAGCATGGCATGTTGCTCCCATGTAATCTCCAAGAGCCAGAATTACCTTTTGAATCTAAAATAAAATCCTTCCATTAGTAGCAGGTCTTAGTACATTTAAGAGTAAGCCCTACATCATTGGTGCTTATGGACAGCTTTGGAAGACAAGACAGCAAACAAGGACTATGCAGCTTATGACTAGAAAAGGCAGTTGGTAATGATTTTGCCCAATTACTTGTTATTGAAGCTGCTCCCTACAAAATTAAGTCAGAAGTACTCAAGTTGGACTTGTCTCCTTACTAGCTGAACTAGCTGAAGAGCTGACTCGTATCTGCCAACTTAAAAGCAGAGCCTCCAAAAGCAAACCCCTGGTTACGGCATCTTACACACGTGCAGGAAATTTATGAAGACTGTACAAATGCACTGCTATGTGCCAGGCTTCCAACAAATCTCACCTCACCAGTGTCTTCAGAGTAGAACAAAAACTAAATATTCTTATCAGAGGTTCTGTTCCAGTGATTTTTAACTATTTCCTATCTGATTTACTACTTTTAGCTCTACCTTCACTATAGCACTGGCACCTCAGTTTAAGCTAGCTGAAAAAGGCAATTCTATTTCAAATTCACATTACCATTCTATCTTAAACCTTACATTACTGATTTACACTCATCCTAAACTACCCTGTAAGCTTTGTTAAATGCTCCTACTTCGTAAAACAGAATGCCAAGCCTTGGAGGTGAAGCAGGCATGCAGTAAGTCAGGAAACATCACAGAAGTACAAGTACAACTAAGTGACTACATACACTGCCGTTTTCATGTTGCACAACTGCACACGGGTTCAAATGGTCTCTGAAAAGTACTTTTGTTTCCACTCAGAACACTCGGCTTTAATAACGTTTTTGGGTTTCTGATGAAGGTGGCCCCTCAGAACTATATGCAGCATAGCAGCTGGCCCTTGCCTCCCTGCCCCAGCACATCCTCCAATGCATCTGCTCAACTTTTCAAGCAGGCAGAGAACTTGTGGGACAAAAGCCAGTTTACACCCCCATTACTCAAGACGAGTTCTGAATGGATATAGGTTACAGCCCCTTAAAGAAGTCTGTTTGTCTCACAGTTGTGAAACCTGAAACCTATGCAACACACAAGCAGCTTTAACTACACTATCAATACCTGTTGAGCCAGTTCTCTGGTAGGGGCCAATACTAGCGCTTGGGTCTCCTTGAGATCAATCTCCAACTGCTGCAGGATGGAAATAGCAAATGTGGCTGTCTTGCCAGTACCTGACTGAGCTTGAGCAATCACATCATACCCTAAAAAAAGTAGGATACACATTTACTGCTCCCACAGGTCATTCATATTTTCAGTTTTATTTTATTCCCTTTGAATTAAGTGATCAGTATTAAGAGTTGTCTCCATTTCAGGTCAGCCCCGAAAGATGGTGTACCATCATATCACTTGTTCAGTAAAAATGAAAAGTAGGCATCACACACCAGTAAAATACTGCATGCATTTTACAACACTTTACTAATTATCCAATGTGGGTAACAACAAATGAATCACCTGCATACCTTTGATGCATGGAATAATAGCTCTCTGCTGAATAGCTGATGGCTTCTCAAAACCATAAGCATAAATACCCCTTAGAAGGGACTCTTTTAAATTCATATCATCAAAGTTGTCAACAATCTCATTCCAATTGCTCTGTAACAAAAAAAAATACAGAAAACGTTAAATCGAATACACATCAATCAGTGATTAAATTCTCAAGTCAGTTCACATGTGCTCACCTCAATGACACCATCGGGGTCCATTCCCTCAGGGCCGCCATGGTCTCTGCCACCAAAGAGAAAAACCCATTAACACAGGAGCAACTAACATGCAGAAGCGGGCTGACCCCTTAGCTGCCAAATCTATCTGGAACCCGTGACAGATCATCCCAGCAGGTGCTTTGGTATTTTGCCAAAGGAGAAACTCCGACCTGCCTTGGATGCCACGGACCCAAATCCTCAGATCTCATATTGACAGAAACTCATCCAAACCTTCAAGCCACAGAGGGGCTCAGTGGTTTCAGATTACTGAAAAACCCACCACGAAAACTACAGCTCGAACGTGGGCCATACAGAGCTGCCACCACGTGCCGCGGAGGGCAGCCGGCTCCAGGCGGGCCAGGCAGGCCGGGCCGCGTTGCCACCGCACAATCCCAGCCAGCCTCGCTGCCGCAGCCGGGGCCAGGGTGGGGGGGGGTGGGGGAGCGCCCTCCCGGCGGCGCTGCGCTTCCCCCGCCCCGCCCCAGAGCCGGCGGCTCTCGCGAGAACTCCACCCCCAGCATTGCGCAAACCCATGATGGCCGCCTGTGCCGCGCCCCGCACCCCTCCCGGGAAAATGGTTTCGCCCTCAGCCGGGCCCGCAAAGCCGGGGCGAGCCAACGGCGGGAGCCAGGTGGGGGCAATGGGGCAGGGAGAGGAAGTTTAAGAAAAAAATCCCGAACAACGCCCTCTAACATTACAATTAAAGCGCAGCTCAACTGGGATGAGCACGTTAAAAGCAGACCTTTTTTCAAGGGTGGTGATGACAGGAAATCAGCCACGCAGTATCGAGACCCAAGGAAAGGAGCTAAAGTTACACTTAATCGCGAGTAAGAGGAGATACGGGACCGAAACATCTAGAAGCGGGAGGCGTCGCGCGCTGTTTAACCGCGGCGCCGAGCCGCCCTCGCAGTGCGCCTGGAGTGTGCAAGCAACCCCCCCAAACACACAGCCTCGCTTTTTCCCCTTTCCCCGGCCGCCTCCGCCCTGCCCAACGAGCCTCCCTACGAGAAAAGGGCCCGCAGCCTTAGGGCACCCCTCCATACCTGCTATAATCCGCGGAGCCTCCTGACATGTTCCGAACACCAGCTCTGTCCTCAACTGAAAAGGCAAAGCCTCCGCCGCGCCTCGTTTATATACCCGCTCCGCTGCCGGACTAGTTTCGCTCTGCTCTGCGCATGGATATACATCCCATGCCACAGTGAAAAAAGCACAAATCCCCCAAGATTGAGCCTCTTTCCCAAGGGATTCCACTCATCTTACTGTCCGAGGTACTCTGGATGGGACTCTTGAGCTATGTCGAGGCCGCAAAGCCAGGGAAGCATGGAACTACTTTCCTCCGAGCGCGGAAGGATATTGCACCACTGGCGGTGTTACATCTCCTCGCTCCTTCCTCCCGCTCTGCCCCCTCCCTGCTGGCTCCTGTGCACGGGGTTTCCTGCTCCGGCCCTGCTGCGGCGCGGGGGGAGGGGGAGCCTGGTGGAGTTGGGGGTGGGGGCGCGTGCGGCGTGATCGGGACCATGGCGGGTGCGGGTAGCCGCGCCTAGAGAGGCACTAGTGGGGCATGCGGCAGCGGTATAAAGTGGATCCTCGTAATGGCCGCGTTTCCCCCGTTGTGTCGGTTATTGTTAAAGCCCTGCATTGAGGGGCGACTGAGGAGAGCGGCCTCCTGGGGCGGGTGCAGGCGGCGCCTGGGCCCTAGGGCTCGGCCCCTCCGTCCTACACACCGAAATGGCTTCCTTCTCCCCGCTAGGCAAAACACACCCTGAATTTTCGCTTTTCAGCTTTTAGTGAGGGGCTGGAAGGAGCTGGAACCGGCTCGGTGAGCGAGGGGGGAGCGGTAGTTGAAGGGGCCGTGAGGTGAGGGGGGAAGATGGTGGTGGTTGAAGGCTACCCGCAGCTCCGAGCCCCAGCTAAGCTGAGCCGCGGCCCTGCCGAGCTCCAGTCGTGCTGAGCCCAAGCTCAGGAAGGGCTTGCGTGGAACTCGGCACCGTGGTGAGCAGGCCGGACAAGCCCAGTGGAGAGCCTGGGTGTGAGGCAGCAGCAAGCTGAATCATGGAGATTTGTCACGGGGTGTTAAAAGCTGGATCATTTCTAAAAGGGATGATGACGGCGTGTTCGGAGAGTGCTTGTGGGAGACAGCCGGGGTGGTCCTGAGGGTGCTGCTGGAAATGCGGTGCTGTGATGTGCTGCAGTTCCTCGTACAGCCATGTCCGCAAAAACAATCCGTCAGGACTGATTTAAAGGTTAGTGCAGTCCAAAAGAAAGCGGAGACAAAATGTTACTGTGCAGATTGGTTCAGTGAAAGGATCCGTGGTCGTGCCCAGTGGTCTACATCGTGTTGTGGGGAAAATACCGTTTTAGTGCTCTACTCATGTTTTGCAATAATCCGTCAGTATTTCTTATGTGGGCAAATAATATAAATTGTGAGCAATAATTTTTTCCCCACTTTAATGGCTTTGTGTGTGTCACTTCTCAAATTTGTTTCCATAGTGATTTATTGAGAGATGTGTATATATATATATACACTCACACACATACACAAATGGAGGCAGTGCTTGAAAAACCCGATGCTTTACTTGTCTAGAATATTGTAAATTGTCTAGAACCATGTAGAATATCCAGATACCCAGACAGGGAACCTCTGACAGAGTGAGTGTATGTTAGCTCTTCCTATGGTGGCATCTGCTGGGGCAATATTATCTATAGAAATAGTGCAACACTTAGCAGTGGTATGGCAGCTAAATTACGTAACTACAGCTCCTCTCTTGACCCATCCTAATGCTCTCAACTTGTGTCCATTTATGCTGGGGAGAAAATACTGAGGATGGTTCTCGTACTTGCAGTTGAGACAGCCACACAACAATAACCACAGACCTTTTGAAATGAGTGACAGCAGCTTGTGTGGACCCACAAATCTGGCTGTAAAAGAAATGAGGTGGCCTGAAGGAAAACGTGAACACAGCTTTGTGCTGGCATGGTTAGATTTTCCATTAAAAATCACTTTGGGTTTAAATGGAAGAAATAATGCTACTGAATATTTGTTTTTATTAAGGATCTTGATTAAGATCTTTATTAGGAAATGTGTAGAATGTGTGTCTGGGTTTTTTATTTAAGTATTGCAGCTAGGTCTTTATGTGAAAAGCTGAGTGAAAAAGATTTTTTTGACGTGGGTATTTCAGGAGGACAAGCCATCATTTTCCACAGGCTTTAAATGTCTTTTTAAAAAAAACACTTGTGATGTCAGAAACAAGTGCCTGCTTTACCTTCTTCTGTAAAAAATCAGTGTCACTTCAGATTGCCTGTGTATTCAAACCAGTTCAAAAGTTTAGTTTTGACAAAAGTTGTTTTTAACAAGGCTTTCCTAGCTCATTTTGAGAATACTTATAGGAGGCAATTCCTCTTGCTCTAACTTTCTGCAGGTCTTGTTTCACTCCACTTGGCCAAACTTCATCCCATTAAAAAAAAAAAAAAATCCCAACCAAACAAAAAAACAAAAGGAAAAAAAATAACAAACAAACCCAAAACCGGATGAAAAACAACCTCAGAAAATGTTGGGTTTATACTTAAACCAAGGGATGATTTTAAAAGTGGCTTTTGTTATTCATTGTCTGTAGTAACAGGAACTGGGAGGCTCTCATTCAGATACCAAGATTTCTTTCTGCAGGCATGAGAGAACTATGGAGTAGAACAGCATCAGCTGCCCCAGAGCTGATCACTGTCATTTAGAGAGGAGCTTGAAACGTCTGTGTCTCAGGATTTTCTTCATCTGTGATTTACTTGGTGCTTGAATATTAACATCTGTGGGTGTATATTGGTATCTCCTGTCATGTGGTCATGGCAGAGTTTTGACTAACGAGTTGGCCTGTTACTTGCTCTGGTTCATCATCATTTTAATCCACTGCTATAGATGCTCTGTATTTACCATTTGTATTACTGGAACTATGAAATTGTCTTTTAAGAGATTCATATGGATGTGACATCAAGGCATTTGAAGAAAGGAATGCAGTGTCTCATCCAGTGAAAATCACTGACTCGTTTAATCAAATGAAAAGAGGAAAGGTTTTTTTTATTATTATTAATTTTGGATAAGAGAAGGGTTGGAAGCAATTGAATCAGTTCTCCCTTTTTGTGAAAGCAGGTAGCAGAAATTCTGGACCATTGGCCTAGCAATGACCCTAACTGTACTAAAGGGAAAGTTCTAGGTGGTTTGTACTTTTTAAACCCTGTGTACTTGAATTGAGTGTTTGAGAAATAACTCTTTGGCTACAGGAGGGCAAACAGCCATTTAATTTGTGATCTCATAAGTAATTTGTGTATTTTTACATGGTGGTAGCCATGGAGCATCATAGAGTTGTTGGAAGCTCAGATTTTGTCACTGACAAAACTCTTGGATTGACACTGGGCTTTGTTATGGCTTTAAATCTTATTAAGCTTTCCAGTGCAGTTTCAGCTGAAAACTTGCTCCTCAAGGAGGAGGTTCATGTTATCATCAGGCAGAAGAGATACCAAAAAGATACTAAATAATATGTCTGCACTGCTAAAGATAGGATCTATGGCCACATTTACATGTACACATAATATACTTAAGTAGCTGTCTCTCCCCAAAAGACAATCCTGGTGAATCATGAGCTCTTTAGTGAGAGTGAACATAATTATACATTTATTAACAGGGGGTAACAGATGGACTAGCTGGTTTAGCAGCTGGGTTTCCAGTCATTATTCATGCAGATTGAAGTAGAGAATGTATCTAAAGAAAGCAGTAGGAGCTGACACCTCCTGAAACTGAACTCGAGTTGAGCAATCCCTGCTCATCAATATTCTGGCAAAGGCATTGTCACAGTTTGCACTAGGAAATTTCAGAAATCCCCTTTTAGAAATCTCTTACCATGATTTGAATTTACCATGAAGCTGTCATGTACTTCATGGGAAACCTGGTAGATCACAAGTTCCTCTCCTGCATTGGCACGTCTGGTGCTAGCATACATCCTGTACATTATTTGATTGCCACAACTAGCAGGGCAAAGAAAGTGACCGTAAACAGAGTTTGTTCACTGTAGGTCATGTTAAGAATCAAAATGGTTTGTTAGGGTGTTGTTGGTAAGAAGCAATGTTTTTCAGTTCAGCATTCCCAAAGGATCCTGCCTAAACAAAAGCATGCTTCCTTGGATGTAGGAGTGGATAGGAAAGATTCTGGAATATCTCCAGGGCTGAGAAAAGTCCAAGTTCCAGGAGTCCCATGCTTGTAATTTAGATGCAGTCTTAATGTAAGATACACTTTTTTTTTTTTTGTCACTCCACTGAAGTTACACTCTAAGCAAAATAAATAACAAGAATTTCTAAGATACTGTGGTTTTAGTGCTTAGAGAGAGCTCACTTTGTATTCTTCATTGTCCCAGGGTAATCTAAAATCCACATTATGATAACTCTGCTGAGCTTGCTTTGTCATACTTTTTTTACAGTCATTTTACAACTTTGTTATGCTTTGACAGATATTTCTACTTTTTGTAACTGTAATCAAACTTGTATTGTGAAATCTCAATGATGTCTTCATTGAATGAATTGAAAGTACTTCCAGATACGGAATTTTCTTTCCCTGTGGAAGTTTTATCTCACTGAATAGTTGTGTGCTAGGCCAATAAGGAACTCTTTCAAGAGTGCTCAAATGATTTAGGATCCAAGTACTATAGGAAGCCAGTGGGATTTAGGCTACTTGAGTTAGTTTACTTGTCCCACAGGCTCAGTCTGTTCAAAATATTCAGACCTATATGTGGTGGATAGGACCTTTTCCTGACCAGCTGACTCACTTGTCTAAAATGTCTTTGTGGTGGTTCCTGGCAGTGTGCTGCCTAATTACTTTGAACACCAGTCTCCTGCTTCAGTTTGGTATAGTTTTGTTTGTCAGCCTAAATTCTCTCATTCCCAGTAAGATCCCTTTTTCTTGATGATGATCATTTGTTAAACTGTTTTAGACTAATTGACTTCTTTTTTTTAAAGAAACAGCAAAGTTGTGTGAATTCCATATTGGAGGTTATTCATTATTCATCCATTATCTCATCTCAGAGGTTGGAGCTTAAATTCAAACTTGTAGTGATCTTAATGCCTTCAGAGGTCTGAAGTTAACTAGTACATATTTCTTCTTCTGAAATAATGAAATTCTCTGTAAGAAAAATCTCTTAAAGTTTTGGGGTTGTTTGGTTTGTTTGTTTTTTAATATAGGGGGAAAGTGCTTGTAACCTGCTGCTGAAAAGAAGTGGTGAAAATGCTTTAGGACCTCAGAGGAACCTGGGATTCTCAGTCCTGTCTCAGAGGACCAAAAATAAGAACTAATGGAAAGTTAAATACTTTGTATTTTTATAATAGATACATATTATCCAAAGAAGGGCAACAAAGCTGCTACAGCACAAGCCTTAGGAGTGGTTGAGAGAACTGGGGGAGACCTTTTCATGCTCTGCAACTCCCGGAAAGGAGATTGCAGTGAGGTGGGGGGTCAGTTTCTTCTCCCAGGTAACAAACAACAGGATAAGAGGAAATGCCCTCAGGTTACACCAGGGGAGGTTTATATTGGATATGAGCAGAATTTCCTCTCTGAAAGAGAGGTTAAGCATTAGAACAGGCTGCCCGGGCAAGTGGTGGAGTCGCCATCCCTGTCCTTAAGGTGCGTGGTTTAGAGGTGGACTTGGTAGTGTTAGGTTAATGTTTGGACTTGATGTTTTCCAATCTTAATGATTCTGTGATTCTACAGAGTCTCATCCAGTGGCCTTTGGACTTGTGAAGAATTTCCCACTTCAGTTAGCATTACATTTGGCTTCTAATTAAAAGCTAGTGTTAGTTTTAGAAAATGAGCATTTCCTTTCTTAGAAGTATGTAAATTAATGGTTAATTCTTTAAATGAGTATAAAGTAAGAAAACTATCATATGGGATCACTTATGGTGGTCCTGTGATTTTAGTAGCTATTCTGGTAGTAAGAAGAATGTTGGCACAATAAAATCCCAACCCAAATACTTGGAATGGGAATACACTTTTCTTTCTATGACTTAGTCATTCAGTCCTCTATATGCTATAAAACTTGATAATCATAGTTTTAGGTCTCAGATATTCTCTTTGATTGAGCAATTCTATTCCTTCTTGCAGTTTTTGAGATGTGCAGTCAGGCCCAGGATGTGGAGTCAGCCTGGCTCTGTTCTCTGATGTGTTAAAAACTCCCAATGTGACCACAGGCATGTAATTTTAGCAGTAAAAATGAACAGATGATATTTATTAGAGACTTATTGACTTTTATTGGAATGAGAGCTCTTTCTGCAGTTCAGTTTTCTCCTCTGTAATGTGGCTATGATGGTGTTTGCCTCAGAGGTGATGTGTGGGCATATGTTTGAAAAAAGTGGAGATAAGTAATGGTGGGACGCTTAGAAATCTTTAATAGCAGTTGCATGCATACTTTCAGGGTAGAGTTTGTTCTTTATTGCAAAAGTAAAGAAAGCTAGAGAGATTAAGCAGGTGGCAGCTGCTGCTAACATCCAGACATAGTACTGCAGTTACATTTGTGGGTTTGCTTTTCTGTACTGCCATGAAATAATGCATGTCATCTATTTCTGTGAGACACTCTGCAGAGTACATTTTTTTCAGTTCTGAGAGAAAGGTGAATATAAGTTTCTGTGTTCTTTTGAAGAAAACATTTTTTCTTCAGATGTTGGTTACCCATCTGTGTAAGTTACTTGGTCCTCTGGTTACTTAATTTGGAATCCACTGATGCTGTTTGGGTTTTTCATTGCTTAGCTGATTTCAGTTGTTTAATTTTTGGAACAGCCACTACAGGCAAACCTATGCCCTGTATTTAATTTTGACTACCCTTCCTTACTGATCAAAAAGTTGAGTGTTATTTTCTTAGTAGGAGAAGCTAATGCCTGTGAAACAAGACCAAGGTGAAAACACCAAAAAGGACAAGTAGTTCTTTCATTCTACAGGGAGACATTCTTACAACCAGAGTTTGTGCTAAGAAACATAATAATCTCTAATGAACAGAGGAATCAGTGCACCCTCAGTGAGTTTNGAGGGATTATTTACAAGGTCCTGTAGTGACAGGACAAGGGGCAATGGGTTTAAACTGGCAGAGGGTAGATTTAAATTGGATGTTAGGAGGAAGTTCTTTGCAGTGAGGGTGGTGAGACACTGGCACAGGTTGCCCAGGGAGGTTGTGGCTGCTCCCTCCCTGGAGGTGTTGAAGGCCAGGTTGGACGAGGCCTTGAGTGACCTGTACTAGTGGGAGGTGTCCCTGCCTATGGCAGGGGGTTGGAACTAGATGATCTTTGAGGTCCCTTCCAACCTTACCATTCTGTGATTCTATGATTCTGATATATGTTGTAGATATACTTAACCTTGATAGATGCTCCATGTCCTGACTGATGAAACCAAGTCATGCGACTCAACCCTTCCCCATCCAAACTGCACTTTCACACATTAGAATAAACACACTGTGCTTTCCAGAGTAAATGAACAGCACTGTGAGTTATCAGGGCCCACCTCAAATAAATGACAACAAAATGGCTATGTTTTGTCAACTGATACAGCATTGCACAGAAAGCTTTGGTAGGAGTGTATACAGGGCTTTGTTCTCAGAATGTTTAACATGTCTGTGTTCCTAAACAGCAAGAGTGAGATATCTCTTTCTGTCCATGTTTAGCCTTGTGGGTTAACTGCAATCTCTTCCTCCTTCTCTAGCAGAGCATTTTAACCTCCGGAAGAGTGTTTTGCAGTTTATAGGGTTTGTTACCACATGTAAATGTTAACAATAAATACTTTGTCATTAATAAAACGAGCTGCATAGCCAGAAGCATTGCCACAAGGTAAAATTTTCTGTAAACTGGCAGTTTTCTACTGAACTATACTTTCTGAAAGAAAATTGAGACTGTTCACTTTTTCAGGTATCTGTAGCTCAGATTCCACAAGTTTTGTTTCTGCCACTAATATTGGCCTAATATGAAATCATAGATGAGTAGCTTCAGATTTGTGCCCTTGTTTCACCTTCCTGTAAAGTTAAATTTACAAGCCAAATTGTTTAGGTGCTCTGCTTCAACCTGCAAAGCAGTCAGTTCTGGGGGAAAGTTGAGCTTCTACCTGGGTAAATGAAAAAAAAAAAATCTAAATAAACATTGCAACTTGTTTAACAATTTTGTTTGTTTTGTTAAGGTGTCTGAGATTTTTTAGATGAGAAATATAAATGTTGCAAAGCTTTTCTGTTTAACAGTGTAATAGATGCATGCTGTTGCTGTGGTTGGGTCTGAAAGGTGTGCCCATGAAGCTGAAGCTGCCAAGTAGGCTGCTAAAAAACTGTCTTGTCACTGCTCTGCTCTGTTGTTTGGAGTTTCTTAATGTCACAAAGCCTCTGTAGGCCAGTCCTTGTGCTTTAACAGATTCCTAAATGCTATTATATATCATTTTGCTTACTAAATGAGCACTGCCTGAGGAGACAAAAATGGAGATATAAGCTGTAGGATGGTAGAAAATTAATTCTTTTTCTCTCAGCTTGCATCTAGGAACACCTGCCTATGTTTTTCCTGGGGGTCCACTGACAGAAGCAAGCATGGACTGCCTCTGATGCAAGCAGAGACAGGATGCAGGCGATCACCCTATTTTACTCAAGTGTAGCTGTGGCATTGCTGGTGCTAATCCAGGGCATGACTGTCACAGAAGCTGGCAGTGACCAGAAACCTTTGTTCTTTACACAGCTAGAGACAGAAAAGAGAGTTCATGTTGAATTGCAGAAATATTGATTAATTTATTTAATGCATGGATTTAAAGTGATGAGGTTATCACTTGCTGGCAGGTATTTTTTTTTTGCAATAAATAAAATATATATGCCTCTATTCAAAGTAGTTTTATGTTGTGCTAGGTACTTCAATTTAAGACCTGGTAGTAATTATTTCTCAGTCTTAGAGGAGCCATTCATTTGTTAGTGTAATCAAAATTTCTTTGTAGTTCAGTTTTCTGATTAATTTAAAAGTAGCAAAGTCAGTGAAATACTAATTTTTAAGCAGGCAGATACTGTACTACTCTGTAACCACCCAGTTACTGGCGTATTTTCTTTGCTCTTTTGTTCTCTGTAGCTTGTGTTACCATTTCTAGATCTATTCTGATAAACATTTTTCCATGGATTACAAGACTGCAAGATCTTGTATGTCATTATTCCTTCTATTTCAGTAGGAATTTTAACAAACAACCCACTGATTGTTTGACTGGGTCTTTATTTGTTATTAATGACAAGATACTGTCATGGTTTAACCCCAGCTGCCACCTCAGCACCACACAGCTGCTTGCTTACTCCCCACCACTGGGGTCAGGGAGAGAATTAGAAGGACACAGAGTTTCCAGACTTAATTTGGGTGATGTATTTTGGTTATCTTAGACATTTCTATTAAAAAAAAAAAAAAAAAAAAAAAAGAAGCTGAGTTTTGACAAAGGTGATTTTATGGTTTATTACCCAAAAGGAGTTCTCTGATTTCCTTTACTATTGCTCATTTGCATTGCTAACATTCAGCAACTCTGGGAATACAACTTTGTGACCCCCTGGGAGCACACTTTTTTCCCTGAAATCACATTGGAATTGTGTTTGTTAATTTATATCGCATCAGAACTGTCATTGCTAATTTACTGGCCAAACAGTGTATCTTTATGCAGAAGGAAAGTGAGAACTGTAAAGGACTGCTGCCTCAGAGCTGCTGTTGCCATAGAGCTGCAAAGGAGGAAAAAAAAACTGCAGCATGGATTTCTTCTGCTGTTGAAGGTAAGATGAGGGCACGGCAAAGACTATAGAAGGGGGAGGGGAGGAAGAGGGAGGGATAAGAGGAAGAAAGTCTGCGTCCTTGCTGTCTAAAAAAGGAAATTCAGTTTCAGTGTTCATGAGCAGAACTGCTGGTGCAGAAGAACAAAGCTATCTCAGTTGTTTAGGGTAGCAAGAGTGATGAGCAAGCCAGTGCACTCCAATCCTTTCAGGAGGAAATACTGCAAAGAAAGGAGAGTGAAAGAAGAATGGCTTTATCATTTAGGAAATATTCACTGCTGCTTTAAGATAGCTGCTTTTTGATACCACTTTGGCATTAATATTGTTCCCCTGAGTAAAGACAGCTTTGAAAAAAAAACCCTCAGGAGGTAGATAAGCAAGAAAAAAAAGTGGTGCTAAAAAATTCAGCATAATCCTGAGCTGATGGAATCTCTCTGTATTAAAATGTATCAGTTGTTGCATTCAGCTGTGCAGTGCTTTGAAACCTTTCAAAATGCAAGTGAAATTATGGCTTTTTGTGGTAATATTGTTACAGTAAGTTGATCTGTTAACAGCATTTTGTCAACAATCCTTAATTTTCTTTAAGTAGGTGTCTTTTGAGTGAAAATGTGTAATAAATAATTGAAGATTAAATGTTAGGTACTCAAGAATACTGACTACAGAACTGATATCAGACATGCTTTCTGCAGAATCTCTCTATTGGGCTGAGCTTTGTAGACTAAGACTCTCATGATCATTGCAAAATTATCTTCAAAACACTCATCCAAAACTACTGCCGCTATTTATACATCTATCTAGCAGGTTACATATTGCAGCTTTTTATTATCCTTCACTCTTGCCTTCAGTCTTCTGGCTCTCTGAGGTGACTGAACCACATTCCCTGCATAGCAAATCCAGTGCAGCTGCCATGTTTGCAAAGCGGGGCCTTGAAGAGAATGAGACAACCTTTAGAAGCAGTGATAACAGTGTCTTAGCTGTGTTGGTACTAGGGTGTAGATACTGCTTAACCAGCTAATTGCTGTATTGTTGAGTGTACTTGTACGGAACAGCCTTTCCTCAGAAAGCCTTATTTTGCGTGGTCAGCGGTTATCAAATGGTGTTTGACTGTTTCTCCTGTAGTCTGAAGACTGAGTCAGGTGAATTTCTCCTGCAGCAGCCCATTAGCTTGGTTGAGAATCAGCAATTCAGGCTGCAAATAAAGTATTTTTAGGGGTTCAGATCTCGTTTAACATTACAGACTCTCACTGTGAAGTTGTTACTCTTTGAGATTATAGCATTTAGCTCATACGTGCTACTTTCCAGTCATGAATGACACTGGGTAGGATATATTGATCATGGATACATGAGTGGCTGTTTCAAAGGTATGCCATGAGGAATTGGATGTGTAAGTAGTCAGACACATTTTGTGACTCAGACTCGTTTTGTCAGACTCATTAGCTCCAGACAGGTTGTTTTGTGGTCTTCAGGACTGTTGTTTTTATTTACTGTAGTCCCCAAAGCAGTCAGTGATTGATGACACCCCGGTAAGATTTTCACGGGTTTAAGATTGAGTCTTAATCCATGACTGAGGCAAATCCTGACAATACAAGTGATTGTGATTTTGTTCAGTGTCAACAAGGGGTCTAGTTATGCTCTGAGCAATGTTAATATCATGCTGGAGTGAATAATTGTGTTAGGATGGACTTCCACAAGAGCATTAGGTGCTGCATTTCAGAAGAGTTCACTCGACTTGTGGATCAAAGCAGTTTGGGTTCCTCAGAGATCCAAGGTGATTAATCAAACAAGCATGACTCTGTTGATAAACACCTCCATGTAGAGTAACTGTTCAAAAAGGAATGGATGGTCCCTCTGCAAACTAAAACTTGGTTGCCATAGGCAAACATTTAGTGGAAGGTTAGTGTTGCAGTCTTAGATCAAGTTAACATTGTTCTTCACTGACAGCAACAGATAGCCAATAGCACATTGTTGCTAATTGACAGGTTATTCTCACAAGTTTGCAAACAGGGTGAATATTCATTGGTTCCACCACTGATGGTGAGTAATAGGTATTTACAGTGAAAAAGAGAAGAGGGGCAGTAGTGCTAATACAGAAGTGTCTTGGCTGATTAACTGTGTGCAGTGTGTGAAGTGCAGATGCATTGTGACATTCATATTGACTCTATCCCTGTGCTAGACAATCAGCTACAAAAAACAGGTCTATGAACTTCAGTGAAAATTTCAGAGATGTTTTGCTTGGTTTGTGTTAGAAAAGTAACTTAATCTGAAGCTAAGCAAAGAGGAGGAATTGTTTGTAACATTTACAATCTTTCCATACATTTGTACAAAACTCTGCAGAAAGAGACAATCTTGTAGTTTATGCTCTCTTATCCTGCTCCTTCCATGTGGCCTGTATTCTGGCAGTGGTCAAGAAAACAAAGGAAGTATGGCAACACCTTGCCCAGAACACTCTAATCAATGTATTTGGGCCATGAAAAAAGCTATTAAGTCACCAGTGCTGCTGTGATTAATGCCGGGACCTACACCAATTCCTAAAATGTCTCTAAATATAGGAGCTATACTGAGGGTTAATGCAACCCACAATTACCACCTTCTGCTTGCAAGGAGGTGTTTCACTATTCAATGTCCATCGTGGCTTCTTCCAACTGGGATCTATTTTCTATGCCATAGGCTTTGGCTGAGTGCTCTAAGGCCTGATTTTTAGAAGTACTGAGTACCCACAACACTATTTAGAGTTAATAGGAGCACAGGCTTCTCAGCACAATATTCAATTTGGGCCTCTGTGCTCAAACAAGAGATTTGAGTTTAGCAGTCACAAGGCTGCTAAAATGATCAGTCTGAATTCTAGGGACTTTCTGGAACTTTTTTTGCATTGTTTTGTTTTGTTTTTTCCAAAGCATATTGGAAATCATACAAGAATCAACTCAGTACTGACTGGGTCGATTCCTGAGAAATCAAGATATGTCCCATTTTATCCCTTGATTTTTATTAATTTTATTAGCATTGCTACTCTTTTAGTAAATATACAGCCAGTAGAACAGCATATGAATTAAGATAATTCAGTCATAATAGGTTTACTTCTCTGTGGCATTAATCTTTTTTTGCACTGATTTGGATGGCAAGGATTAACATCTGGGTTAGAATAGGAATAAGAAAGCAAGTGATCTTTTATTGTTTAGATTCCTTTACTTGTGTTTTGGTGGGTTTTTTGAGGTATTGAACTGTAGTGTTTTGGGCCTGTGGGTCAAACATGCTACAACATTCTTTAAACATCATGATGATGATAAGCATTACATTCCTCCACTGAAATCAATAACCCTCCATTTTTGTCTACTCCAAGTAGTTTGTTTTTTTTTTTTTATAGTAATCTAAGTTTTAGCTAAAAAATATGTCCTCCCTCGATAAAAGGTCCATCCTCAGTTGTTCCCTGACTTAACCAGTTTTGTTTGTCCCTTCTCTTGGTTTTTTACTTTCACAATTATTTTTTCTCATTTCAGACCAAGAGATCTCATAGTGTTCCTGTAAGAGGTAATTCCAGTGAAGAGGGAGGCTCATCCACTGAACTTGTGCATTGAATTCTTAAAGATATTTTGGCTTCAGGATCTTCAGTTTACCAGAAGTACACTTCTTTGACATAACTGGATTCTGTGGGGAGATCTGATTCTCTGTGACTCACTTTGAACTGAAACAGCAAGGTTTGTTCTGTAGTTTAATGCCTGATCTTCAGGTTGAGATCAGTACTATCAGTGTTCATGGCAGAAGAGAAAAGAATTGCTGTCAGATTTATAATCCCTGTTACTCGTTTAGACCTTCGGTTTGAGTGTTCACTGAGCAGCTGATTGAAACCAGTTCAAGCAACAGTAATATTAGTATTCATTGTAGCAAGATGCCTTACCCAATTAGGAAAACCTTCACTCTTTCCTCCTTAAAGCAGCCATCCTCTTATTTTAGAACACAGTAGAAACATTGTGTTATTAATTACGTTTTACCAAATGAACTTCGCTTAAAGCTTAATTAAAACTGTGGAGGCTGAATTATGCTAATGTAGTCTTGTAAACACAGCAGGAGTTGTGTGTGAATAGCTGGTTACAGAATTGAAAATATCTTTGCCCATTTGGTTTTTTAAGAATATTTGAGAATGTGTACATTGTACAGCTTTGTTTGTATGACAATGGCCATGCAGTGTTGGCATTCCTAATTCTGTAGCCACATAGACCTGTGTTATATGCAGTTCCTAAACTGGCAACAATTCCCTTTCTGGCTTAGAGACCTGAGAAACCAAGGCAAGGAATGGGTTCTTGTATCTTATCAAATGCCAGTGTTCATTGTTAATTCTCTCCATTTTCTGTTGTTGGGTGCCTGCACATCTTTCTCCTAAGGCTAGATACACTATTTGAACTTAGCATTAGAAGGCCAGTGGAATTGCTGAGTGTGATTAAAAGGTCAGATCTGAATTAAAAAAAAAAAACAACCAAAACCAAACAACAACAACAACAAAAAAACCTCCAGTAGGCCATTTATAGTAAAAGTGAAGAATGTTTCACTTAAAATGTGTTATTTTGTCACAGGTGGAATGAACAAGAGCACATTAATAGGTTGAACTTGATGATCTTGAAGATCTTTTCCAACCTAGTTAATTGATTCTGCGATTCTGTGAAATCCGGACATCTGCAGAATGGCCATCAGGTGGCTCTGTATCTCATCAGTTATCATGAGCAGAGATTTAATTAAAATATATTTTCATACCCCAGACTCCTAATTTCGATATCTGTGTCAGTAAGAATGCAATTTCTCTGGTGCAGGACTAGCTATTATTTTCTATATTCATAAAATTGCACTTGGAGCATTATTTAGGCACCTCGTTCATAATCAATAACTAGCAAACTGTATATACTCTGTTAATAGAGCTTAGTATTTAAAACAGATTGCAGAGATGTGATGTTTTTATCTGCATTATTACAAATCCAGAAGAAACGCTGACTGCTAAGCTACTAACGCTTGCCTGGCAATCACAACCCCCTCATTTGGAGATCTTAAAACCCCTATGGCCAAAAAATCTGCCATCTGCTGGCCCAGGAGGAAAGCACACTGCGGTGCCCTGAGTATCCTGCGATGGGAGAAACCGGTAGTTTTGCAGAGCTTTCCAGGAGATCTGTAACACCCAGGTCAGTAGTTTTCTGGCAGCTTATTTTTCCATCAGAAAGCGTTGTTTTGTTATAATTAAAACTTTCTGTGGGAACACGTCAGTGAGAAATTGAAATGTTCTGTTCTAAAAATACCAGAACATCCTGTGTCAAAATTTGCAGACTGAAACGCTTTGATTTTTATTCCAGAATTTTAATATATTTTTTAAGTAATTATTTCTGGGTTTACATTATAAAAACACAAAGTCAAAATTGACCTCTTTGTATGAAACGTGAATAAAACCTCATACCATTACTATAGCACATGGTAAATTTCAAGGCATTCAACAATGTAGATGTCTTAGCATTGACCATTCAGTCTGTGTCCCACTACTTGTCACAGACTTGAGCTTGTCAAGAGTGTGCCTGTCTTATCATTTGGATGAAGGAGATCAGAGACAGAAGGAAAACATTTTTCCTCAACTTTTGAATTTATTTTTTTTATTGTAATTTTGCATGATTTAATTAAATTGTAATTTAAAGTAATAATATGAAAAATAATTTTGCATTTATACTCCTTTTAGTAATACAGCATACACAGAGTTCCCAGTTATAGTCAGAATCTTACCAGTCAATATTTAGAAAAAAAAAAGAAGAAAACAACTAGAGAAAACTCAAAGCCTTCCTTTGCCTGGTTTTGTAAATTTAATGCTTGTCATGTGTTAAAAAGGAAAGAGGCTTTGCGTTTTGTCTTGCAAGGTAATGAATGAAAAAGAAAAAAGGCAGAATTTGATGAGTTACAGAGCTGGGAGTTACTATTTTTATATCTTTCCTTAGAATGGGGCAAAGTTGTGTGACTGGTAACTTTGTTTTCAGAAAGAAAGGAAGCAGAGTGATTCTGATGATACATCACAAGGCATGACATAATCAGAAGGGCTGAGCAATTCAGCTTACATTGTGGTTATTTTACAGCTGTAAGAATCAGGCACTGGAGATGGGAAGTGTGCCTGCTCTCTCAGGGAATGTGTATGACTTAGGTTCTGAGATTTGTAGAGGCCTGCCCTTTCATGATTAGGGAGATCATCCTGCAAGTTCCTGTCTTTTTTTTTTTTTCAACTCGCCCATGCTATCTTCACCCACTTCTTCATTCCCTTCACTCTGTTTCCATTTTGCTCTAATGTTGCTATGGGTTTTTTGTTCTATTCACCCCATCTATATAATTTCACCCTGCCTCTGTCCTTTGCACTTCTGTGTCTTCTGACCTTTCCTTGTACTTATCTTCCCTTTCAAGATCCTCCCAGACCTTTTGTGCCAAGACCTTGTGATCCTGTTGATCATCTGGTTTATGTTCTCTCAGAAGTCCTCATCTATCTAGTTCTTCCTTACTAGTGAGGTGATGGCAAAAAAGGGACACAGCCCCATCTATTGAATGTATGGTCTTGATGCCACAGCAGTCCCAGCAGGTGGGATGAACAATTTCAGAGAATGTCCTTTCGGTCGGTATAGCTGTGTTGGAGGATGCTTATGCTGTGGTTTCATGCAATGTGGTCTTCTACAACAAAATCAATGAAGTGTTACCATTTGTAGCAATAACATTTTGTAGAACCGAGTAGTGATTCAAACTGGTGAACTGATCTGGCATTAAAGTCTTTATTTATTCACCCAGCAATATGTTATTAGGTCCATGTAGACAGAAAACATTTTAGTACTTTAATTTGCCAGAAATATTTGGTGCATTTCAGCTAAAAAAAAAAAATTAAAAAAAAAAAAAAAAAAAATCAACTTTCGTTAGACACCCAGTACAGAAAATTCAGTCCAGTCTCTAAATGATGTACAACCTTGTAATGGAAAAAGACAAACAAATTTTAGGTAGCTCAAGTGTTTGAAATTTTGTCATCTTATCTGTAATTTTTGTGCACCTCTGTCACGTGCAAATCTTTCATAGTGCCTCTATGCATAAGGAATAATAAAGCTGCTTTGTTTAGGATTCGTTCGGCAGTCCTTGTTATCTCATTCAGCAGAAAAGGCTGCTCCTGAGGAACTGGTGGTAATATTAATTTGTTTAAAGAAATTGACAGGTAAAACAAACAGATTCCTTAATTCTTTAGAATATTCACTACAGTAAATCAAAGAAATATTATTTCAGATATCTAAGAAGGGCATTCTTGCTCTATATTGACCTTTGCTTTTCTTACCTAAATTTAATTGAAATTCTTCATGTAGTGTACAGAGTTCTTTGTGCGTGATACAGTGACATTTGATGTCGTGGTTAACTTTGTGTTTACAGCAGCTTGAGGCAAATGAGATACAGCTTTAATTCTGTAGCAGCATATTGACTTGCCTGGTGCCTTTGCTAGCCTGGTTCTGAATCATTGGTGCCATTGCCTGAGTTACGTCTTCGCAAATGCAGAGTAGTGCCCTATGGTCTTAAGTCCCCAGAAGTGCTGGTCTATCTTAGCTAACAGAATAAAAGATTGGCCTCTTTACATTTCATACATTTCAAAGGTAGTATTTTTCTTATTTTTCTATGTATAATATCTGAAAAGATCCTACAATGTTTGAATCATGGTAAAGCATCTGAGAGTACAAAGTCTTTGTTTTCAGAAGGTGTCGAGTCTTCTGTTGCTGGATTGATGTTTTCTACTGTGGAAGGCAACAGATCCTCATCTGTGAATTCTCTAGGAAAACTAGGAGGAGCTGTAAAGTCTTCATTTTGTTTCCATGGTTTTCCAGGACATCTGGGGAGAGTTGATTCTGGGCGATCTGGCAACCCATTAAATGAAAAAGGATCAGGAAGAATTAGTGGTTCTGCATATTTGCTGGTTGCCTTTCTTGCACCCCCTGGTTTAACTAACCCTGAAGCTGCTTCAGCACTGAATGATGGGAGGGTTTCATTTTGATTAAAACCTCTTTCACTGGACTCCTCGGAAGATTTAGGATTTAGATGTTCATGTTTACCATTTTTACTGTGTTTTATATGCCCACACCCATGTCCATTTCTGTGCCCACAATCAACTTCATGCCTATGCCTTTTCCCAGACTGATGATCCTTTTTAGGTCCATGACTGTGATTATGCCTGTGCTCATGTCCACGTTTATGCCTGTGTTTATGCTCAGGTTCACCTTCTATCGCTGGTTCTTGCCCACCATCTTTTCTCGTTTCTTTGCCAGGACTTTGTCTTTTTTCTTCATTTTTATCAGAGCGTGAAATTTCATTTGGCAATTCTATTGCAGCAGAGCTTCGGAAAGGTGTGAATCCAGGAGGCCTTCTCAGAAGTACAGACTGAAAAACATTGCAGCAGTAGCTATATTTGTTAGATGAACAAAAACAATAGCTTCAAATTTGGGAAACTCAGAAGTTGTCTTACTGCAGTACATGAGTCATTTTGCAAAACGTGTTACCAGATTTTTAAGATAAACTAAATAATTATCTTTTCTATCTGTGATAAGCATGAAAACATAAACATCCTCCCAAAATAACTGAAGACTATTTTAGCAGGTATATGTTAAAATATAGTTTATATAGCACTGAAATTCTGCCAGCTGAACATGGGAATGATACTGTAGAGAATAAAACGAGTACAGTTTTCCGTACAGTTCATTTCTAGGACTAAATGCACTTTATGCTAAAGACTATCACATCTCTGACTAGTCTGAATACCAGAATATTTGAAAGATCTGGGTCGTTTGGTGTATGAAATGGAACTATTCAATTTTAGGTTTCTAGATTTGACACATGCAGTATGTAAGACTGCTTAGAAATAGCAGATGCAAGTTAAAGCTGATTGCATGAATCATTCGGTTGTTAGTGAGTAATCTGCTTCCCCATCACCATTCAGCTGGAAGACAAAGGCTGAATGCTGGTGTACAGTCACTATCCAACATGGGTTTCATTTCTGTCTGCCAAAGTATAGCTGCAAATCAGAGTTGTTCAGGATGGAGCTGAATTTGCAAGTTGGTATGGATACAATATTGTAGTGAAAACAAAGAGGAAAGACATTTATTAATTGGCACATAATGAATGCATAGGTAGTTAGAAGGTGCTGAGCACAATGAGGTTACTGTATGTAAATTAATCTATCTCATGTTATTCAGTGTATCTTCTCTCCTTCACTGGAAAGCATGGGAGTCCCTGCATTTATTAAAAACCCTGCAATCAGCAGAACTAGAAAAAGTTCCCATAATTAAAAAAAAAAAATTTACTCCATTCTGAAATTTTCAAAGTGACCTATGTTTGGGGCTAATTAACTACAGAGGTGGGCAGGAAGGAAGTGGAAAGATATTTCTGCAGAGATTGACAGCTTGTGACAGGAGATCTGCTACTCTACTAATATGAAAAGATTCACAGATGCATTTTTAAAACGGTGGAGTATAATTATTGTGTTGCCAAATACATTGTTTTTGTCTCCATTTTTAAACCTAGTATGAATAGTAATTCAAAGGAGCTGATGAGGCTTGATACTTCAGAGCTTAACTGATAATAGAAGGGAGCAGTCAACCAACAGAATGTTCTCTTTGTCTTGTTGCCTTTGTATTTCTGTAACCACTGTGGTGTTCACTGTCTCACCTTGTGGTGAAACTGACTGGGATGTAACTAGCTGCTGAGGTTAGAAGGTGAGAGGAGAGAATGTGGCATTACTAAGGTCATTAAAAGACCTACGTGTTCCTTTTTTTTTTTTTTTTGGTGCAATATATGTGATGATTTGGAATGGGTAAAGACTTTAATGGCTGCCTTTGTTCTGTGCTCTACTTATGATGATGAGTAATGAAGAGGAATCATACCATTGACCGTTCTTTAGAGCAGTTAACCTGGGAAAAGATTTTATTCTCCCATGGGATCACCTGAATTTGTGCTTCACATGGCAGTTGTACCTGTTGACAGAACAAAAACCAGCACATTAAGATAACAAAACATCAGACACAAAGGAAGAGCATCATTCAGGAAGAAAAAATATTATTATTTAATAGCATTTTAAAATAAAACTATACTTGGAACTTGACCCAAATATCTATGAAATCCACCCTAGTGATGGAGACTTCTGTACTGGGACACATCACTGCTTAGCTTCTAGAGGCTGCAGTGTGCCTCTATGAGCACTTCAATTCAACATTGGATTGAAGATTTGATCTTGTAAAATTGAATTTTTCATCTCCATCATTTTCAGAGCACTAACTATTTAATCTTCATTATATTACTAAGAAATACTTGTTGATGGTATTTCTCCTACTAAAAATTGGAAAATTGAGAGAAAGGCTTTTTTTTTCCTTCTCTCTTCTCTCCTGTTTAGTGCCTGCTGCACTAACAGATTTTAAAATCTCACAGGCAAGCGCTGTTCATATGATGGGAAAAGAAAAAGCAAATAAACCCTTACTTTTCCAACCAGCTCCCTTGCCAATGTTTTCTGGCCCTATCAGCATTATTTCCAGTGTCTGGAACACATTTTCCCAGTGTAAGCAGCATGCACTCCAGAAACACCATTCCTTTGCACATCAGTAACATGCCAATCTCATGTTTTACTTAGCTGCAAGTCCACAGTCAGGAATGTTGCAGCTCTTTCATTTTGCAGCAGCTTCCTGCCCTCCTTTCTTGGCTTCATTATTATCAGAGTAAAGTTCCTTTTGATTTGCNTCCTTCCTGTGCTGGGGGCTCATTTGGAGTGACTTAGTTTGAGCTTTGTGTTTTACTGCTGTTGTTACTGGTTTAGGTTACAGAGAAAGTTGTCCTAGTTGAAACAGAAGTCTACGGAAAGAGGTAACAACTGGGGATGTGTTTTTACTTAAGTCTTTACAACTTCTGGTGCAAATGAATTCTGTCCATTAGGAACATTACAGTTGGCAGCATCATCATTACTTACATTGTCTGATGTGGCTTCACAGTATTCATTAAGCTTTTCAAACTCTGTCTTTGAGCAGTTTGTCTTCCAGATTGAAAATGTTAAATGGTAGTTTTGTCCCGCAACCGTCTGAAAAATTAGCAAGGAGACTTTCTGTGGTAAAGGCATTTCATTGAAAAGGGTACACTGCAAAAATGCTTTTCTACAAGTTTATACTACTTATCTTCTAAAGTCCTTACCACTGGGACAGCCTATGTTTAAAAAATATATATATATATATATGTATGTTCAGCATATATATATATATATATATATATTTGGCAGCAAACCTGTGTGCTTCTAAGTGACTTATTTACTCCAGTTTCCATTCTCAAAAAAATCCAGCATTGAAACTGAAGGAAACAGGAAGGTCAGAGTAATATCATGCCTACAGTTTTAGCTGTGTTTTATTGGATGGCTGTAGTAATTTCATTAATAACAAATGAAATCATTAGAGACACCACTGTGGAGAGCCAGGTATGATGTGAGGAAAGTGGAATGCGAGTAAAATGAAGTGTGTCACGAGCAGGCTCAGTTGAAAATTAATGTATTTGCCAAATGCATTAAGGAGAGAAAATGCATGGCTGCAAGAATGTGCCTGGTACGAGTTCTCTTATGAGTATTTTTCAGAGAGCCCAAGATAATATATCTTGGTTCAGAGACAGCAGACAAAACACAAGAATTTGTCTCCTCTAGGTCTGTTTTTAAGATGTATGTATGCTAATATCAGTCATGATAGGAGAAGTGAGAAAAGAAGAAAGTTTGAAAGAAGAAAAATGTTTAAGAGAAGAAAAAGCACAGACATCGTTAGTAAGATAATGTGAGCTAAGCAGAAAATTGCTGGTGTGCTTTTAAGGCCTTCTCCAGTGGTATAGTTTTATTTAGGAGAAGCTGACAAAGTATTTTCTGAACTACTCCACTGTCTCACTCTGAAATCTGTCTTCAACCTTTGGTTTGGTGTGTTGGGACAATGAACAAGGCAGCTGCAAATGCTGACCAGTATTATCCTCTTGTTTTTCTTTACTCTGTTGTATTACTCTGCTTATCTTAGGTTAGGCACAGATGTTTTGTTGCAAATCTAGAATCAGTACATGAATTAACAGATTTCTAAGGGCAGTTGGGAAGCCTCATTTCTTAGAGCATATACCTACTGTAGGGTGTACAGTGCTTAAAATAATATACGGAGTATTGCTGTCATGGATCAAGTGGGTTGTTTCCAGTTTTCTACTTTAGAATACCAAGGTGGGCTATGAGGGCTGGTAAAATGAAATTAGATGCCTTGAGTCAGCTTTTATCTCATGCTTTCAAAACCACATTAGTTTAGGAAAAGTAAAAAAATCAAGAGATGGGAGATTTTTAAACAACTTCTGAACACAAGCTAAAAGGGATAAAATTTTGCGAGAAGAACGATGTGGATCTTTCAGTGACCACATGTATCAACACAGAGAAAAACATTTCACATCTAAGTACAAACTTCAGATGACATTGGGCTCAAACCAATGACACTGCCACATCTGCTCTTTATCTCTGTGGTATATCCCAACCTGAACTGTTGCTGCTTCTATTTCTCCAGCTTTATAGTGGAAGTCATCATTGCTTTCCAAGTTATACTTCTCCATAGAAACCTTCAGTAGTTTCTTTAGTTCTGGGTGGTCGTTTGGGATAATCATTGAACAACCAATGCAAGTGTCAGGAATTACTGTGTCCTCAACTGAAAGAAAGGAACAAAAGATTCAACGTAGATAAAGACTGGGAAAAGCAGTTATAAACTCCTGCCTTCTGAAATACTTTGAGTCTATCAGGTGAAACCAAAACACCTTATTAGTTGTATATGTTCAGCATTTTTGTATCTTGGTTATCTAAAAGAGCATTGCTTCAGCACCTAGGGTCACACTGACCACTTAACAGCTTTGCCAAAACAAGAATTGTGTGTACCATTTGTGATTAGCTGGCAAATAGGGACTCAACTTTTACATATATGAAAGGACCTGAATAATTTGAAACAAGTGGCAATGAATGAGTGTGTTGAATATAACTTCCTGAAGTGAAGCAAGTCTGAACAGGTGAGAATGCAGCACTTACTACATGGAGTAGTACTGTATTCACTGTTCTAAAGCTCTGGAGTGATGACAGCCTGTGTCCACAAAGATGGCTGCAGGAGGAAGTAACAGTAGGAAAATTACTTGGGAGTACAACTGTAGTGAACTTACATATTTTAAATAATTTATTTACTGAGGAAAAAGGAAAACCAAAGGCCTCTAACATATCAAATGTAAATATAGCCATGCAATATGAAATAAATAATGATAGTATCAATAGGTAAATTACCATTTTTGGGCAAAATCTTAAAATGTTCAGTGCCTTTGCCTTTCAAAAGAATACCTCAGAGCTGTTAGGAAAGTTAGAGGTCATTTACACAGTGAGATATTAACTCCCTTGTCATTGTGGTGGAAAATCAACAATTTTTTGTGGGACAATTACACTCTTGGAGACTGTCTCTCTTCATCTCCAGTTGAGAATCAGGAAGCAGCTCCCTGTCATAGAAGTAGGGCAGTATGCAAATGATGAAATGTAACTTTCAGCTGCATATGAAAGACTTGTAGGAAGTGAAAAATTCCGTGGTAGTATTTAGTTAAGATGCAGTGCTTTTTAGTCCCAGAATAGTTACTTTTCTCATGTTACTATGTTTTCATCTCTTGCATTTGATTTCTGTCTTGTCTTTACAGTTGTAAAAAACCATTGAAAACTGCAGAACTTTCAGAACTGATAGTGCCTGTGACATACCTGGAAGCTTGCATTTGCTTGTGATATCTACGATCTGTGCCTGAAGATTTTGATACGCTTTGGCTTCACATTTACCTATATGCTGCAGTGAAAAGCCCAAAACAGTTCCTTATTATTTAGAAATAAAGAAGTAGCTCACATCCTAGCAACTTCTCACTAACAGGGTAAGTCAAACATGCTACTAATTATTCCTTTCTCCCTTCAATAAAGTGGGAGCAAGGAGCCTGACAGCTTGCAGAGCCAGTAAATGATCAGGGTTCAAAAGGAATGCTCCGAGAAAATAAAATTGTGAAAGAGAGTCTAAATGAACTATTTGTATGTGTTCATTACTGAAGGAAATGGGGATGTTTACAGGCCAGAATCCTATTTTATGGGTAACTCACTGGTATTTCTGCCCTAAACTGTAAAGACCAAAAAGAAGATTACACAATTAACAAACCAAACATTTCCGAGTTTCTTGTATTTACTCAGGTGTTCTAAAGGAACTGTGGTAGGTGGCTTGCTTAAAATTGCCTTGATATCTGAGGGCTGGAAGAAAGCAGACATTGATGCTGTTCTGTTTTGAAAAGGTTATAGACCCATAAAACTGATGTCTGTACCATTCAAGGGATTAGAAATGGTAATAAGGAAAGAACGAGGGAGCATGAATACATCAAGGCAAGAGCGGGGGTTCGTTGTAAACGGAAGTTGTGTTTTGGAGATTTATCAAAGTTCTGCAAAAGCATCAACAAAAGTGGGCAAAGAGACTTGTTGATAAAAGTATTTTCAAAAAGGTTTCAGTAAAATCCCTTATCAAAGACTTTAAAGGAAACTGATCAACTGTAGAATAAGAAGAATGATTCTTAACAACTCAAGATCTTAGTGCTGTTACAGACACTTGAAAATATTGTCCACTAGAAAATGTGCTTAGCACTGATTTAGGAAAAAAAAAATAAAGTCAAGACTTATTCTCCAGGCTAGGGAGAGTGACGCAATGCCCAGCTCTGTGATTCAGGTGCATGTTCAGTTTAGGGTGCAATTCTGATCATCCCATTTCAAAATGAGTAGTACAGAGCTGAATAATGATATGAAACAACTTCCATGGAATTTGGTCATTCCAAGATATGGAATATCATATTCTAATCATGTCAGTCGATCTATTAGCAAGGCTGCTTAATAGTTTAGGAGATAAGTGATAAAGATCCAGTTCCTTAAACCCTGTGCAATCAAAGTAGTGTGTGGATGAGCTTAAGGTTTAAGGACAGGTGCAGTAATGGAGAGATCTGCTTCAGCTGGTCTGTTTCACTCTCGTGTTCATTGCCACAATGTTGTCATTCTTTCCTTTTTCAACCGATGCATTTGAAACATTGTGTAATGTTTTTTGAGACATCCGAGGAGTACTTTTCTAACAGGAGAGGCTTGAGTGTCATGCACAATGGTGCACTTCCACAACAGCTGAAACAGATGCAAGTCAAGGCTCCTGTGGTTTTTCCTCCCCCACGTACCACCACTCTTCATTATGACTCTGCGTTCCTGTCTTCTGCACTGTATTTGCAGAAGCATTGTCTGACCTCATGGTGAGCTGGTCCAGGGGACTGGGTGAGAGAACAGCTCTCTGGTTTTGGTACAGTTAATTCTGTTTCAGGTCAAAGAGGCTGAGGAAATACCTGGTTGTGCAACATTGTTTAGCTAGATTATGCATGTTTGTTAATAAATTCCACTTATTTGGACTATAATAGGAGTTAAGTAATAATTCATCTATTTACTACTCTTAGAAGATAAGTCTTAAGCTGGAAAAACAGTGCTAGTTTTAGGTTTTGTTTTTGTTTTTTTTTTTTAATTGCATCTGAGTAACTCCTTGAATAGTAGAACTTCTCAAGTGATTTATTGTTTGGATGAGAATGTTTAGATTCTATAATTTCGGTGGTCATTGCTGATTCAAAGGGAGACATATATGTTCTAATTGCATAAATAGTTATCTGTAAACCTGGATTTAAACTTAATTTACAAAGCGAAGCAGGACTATAAATATTTTCTTGAGTCAGATCTCAATTATTTATTAATATGATATTAATATCCCTAATAAATAGATTTTAAAGATTACTTACACCTCTAGAAGTGGTTTTGCACTCTGGAGTTAAATCTTGAAATTGGTCTTTGGAGCAATTAGTCTCCTCAATTTCAAAGTTAATTTTGTAATTCCATCCAGCTACCACCTGGAACAGATACATTATGTAAACCAATGCAAACTTAGAAATTAAACTATTAAATGTGATTAGCCAAAAAAAAAAACAACCAACAAAAAACTGCTCTTCTAGTCCCTTCCATCCATCAAATCAATTTGCCACCATTGAGCCATAGAATATTCACAGACAGCAAAAAAGTCTTGTGATACAAAAAGTATACTAAGTCATGAATATATTAGAAGTGCAGTTTGTATTTGGAATCCGCTTTTCCTGGCAAGCCTGCAGTCCCATAATTCTTGGTTTCTTGCACTTTCCTCCATAGTATCTATTACTTCTTATTCCCAGTAACAGAAGGCTGGTCTAGATAGATGACTGCACTAATAGAGCTTGGCAAGTCCTGTATTTCTGAGCACAGGACATAGTAAAACAACATCTGAATAATGTAACTTTATACCACTGGCATAATTTCTTATTGAGCGCCCCACGTTTGCATTCTCCCTATAATTGTGTCTGCTTTGGGCTTTACCTGCCTTTGCCTGCTGTTTTGTTCAGATTTCTGACCCTTTTTTCCGTTTCCTCTCCAGGAAACAGTTTGGTTTTCCTTGCTCTGGCTACTGCTGTGCACCCATGAAATCTGTCCACATCACATGGGTCACGTCGCATTCGACTGAAAAGGGGAAATGAGAATCAATTATAAGAGCTTTCCATCCCAGATCAGTTAAAGTGGAGGGCTCCAAATAGTGTCTGTTGGCCAAGGTTACATGGCTCTCTTTTCAGCTGCTGGATTGCAGTCTGTCTGTGACATTGTGTCACATGGCTTTGGTGTTGTATAAGCTTGTCTTCCAGCTAAAGGAATTGTTGCCATCAGTAAATAAAAAGAGGACANTGTACACAGTACTCCAGATCATGGGTCGAATTGACGTGAGACCCAAAGATGCTTTTTGGCTAAGTAAATGTATACACATTCAAATAAAAGGCCTGTCTTTGGTGTCAGTTTATATAGTAGTTAAAAACCAAGTGAGAAACTTTACTTCCTAGCAACATCACACGCATCCGTAAGAGAGCCTTTCACAGGGAAAGAATTGTTCATGGAATAGCAGATGACACAAAATTTCTGTGACCTGAGCAGCCATTTCTTGCAAAGCAGAAATTTTCTTGTGTGCAGAGATCTTTCAGCAAGTGACATGCTGGCTTTTTTGTTGTTCTTTCTCCTTTATGTGGTTTACCCTTTCTATAGCGTATAGCAGCTGCTGACATATGGGTCTTACTGCATTGCAAAGCCATCGATGCCAGCTGTTGTTTGAGAGGCTAAAGTGTATATGAGACATCTGTGCAGGCTGGCAGTTTTGGCACAGAACTTAGGAGAGATCTTCTCCTGCTGGTGCTTCAGGGAGAAGCCAAGTGGGATACCCAAGAGCATCTGAGATGACATGAGATGCCTGTGTCAGCACTGATTTCAAATAAACTGGTGCTAAGCACCAGTTAGATGCAACTGCAAAAAAAAAAAAAAAAAAAACAACAAAAAACCACAAACCCCAACAACAACAAAAAAACCCCAAACCAACAACAACAACAAAAAAACCCCAATGAAACAAACAAACAAAAAAAACCCCTCCAAAACCCAACAAACACTTTAGTATCAATTTCTAATGTTGACAGTTCTGAAAATCCAGTGGGTAACCATTTTCTGATTCCTTCGTTTATAAGATAATTATTTCCAGGGTCTACATTCTAGATGCATTTTGTAAGCTTTTATGAAACATAAAAGCTCCCTCCCTGGAGGTGTTCAAGGCCAGGTTGGACGAGGCCTTGAGTAACCTGTGCTAGTGGGAGGTGTCCCTGCCTATGGCAGGGGGTTGGAACTAAATGATCCTTGGGGTCTCCTTCCAACCTTACCATTCTATGATTCTATGATAAGCCACTTTTAAATCAGAAATGTGTACATAAAGCAACCAACATACCTGGTTTGGGGTATTTTGGGGATAAAATTTAGAGAAAAAACATATACAAACCTGTCTTTTAGCTTCTTTTATTTCCACAAGCTTAAAAAGGGCAGGTTCAGCACTGTGCTTGTTAAACCGTTGGATGGCTTGTTTCAGAATTTCTGACACGTCTGAACTGTCGCTTGCTATAGGGTGGAAGCACCCAAGACAGGAACCTACAGCAATTGTTATGTTTGGTCTAGCTGGAAAAGAAAGAAACCAAAACCTGTAAGGCTCCATATAAAGCAGTCTCATGTTTTCATTTTTCCTATCTGGGAATGAGACAGGACAATGGGCAAGAACCTTTCCTTCTTTTAATTGGAGTGATCAGCAAAACCTGTATTTTAGTTTCAGGGCCTGCAAAAGGCACTACTTTTATTTAGGATCATGCTTTGATTTGTGGTGGTAGAGGCTACCCACAACATTTGGATCCAGCCATAGTTTTAGCAGCAAACATTTGGAGGAGTTCAGAAGTCGTTGAGTCTCTGAAGAACCTTGCATGTAGTTTGTTTTGACACCAGTAAGGAAGGGTCATCCCTCACTGACTCAGGGCAGAACCACTGGATACCACAGCTAAGGAGGTAATCTTCAAAACTGTCAAAGCTCACCAGTAAGGAAGGGTCATCCCTCACTGACTCAGGGCAGAACCACTGGAATATACTAAGGAGGTAGTCTTCAAAATTGTCAAAGCTCACCCACTGTGTGCAGCTGCTTACTGTCCTTGCTGTGTTTCAGTATGGCGACTTTGGTAGGAGTGTTTTGGCTCACCCATGTGAACTGCTCTGACTCTGAGCTCCTAAGGGACTGTAGTTGAATTGTTCTACTGAGATGTTGTTTGAACTCCCCTGGCTAGTCACTGTGGCTGCCAGTTACCACTTGGTGTTACTTTCAGGCTTAACCAACTGGATTGGCAGTGGATAGACAAGCTTGACGGGGATGCTCAAACTTCTGTTTCTTACTACTAATCCTATTAACTCTCTTTCCTTTCTAGTAATCATGGACTGGATTTTCATAAATTAATTTTATAGTTCAATACATAAATTAATTTCATGATTCAGTGAGCTTGAGAATGGAAGTGGGACAATATGTGGTCTCCGTGGAATTGAAGTAAAATTTGTGTGCGTGATCCTCAGCTGGTATAAACTGGCTTTAATGGAGTTAGGCCAGCTTGCACCAGCCAGGAAACCAGTCCAAGTCAGTGTGATCAAACTGTTCCACCAAGAACTCTGAACATTATGGTACCTATCATGGTGGAGAAATCCCTTACTGGTTAGGGTCTACTCTTTTGCTCTTCCTGTTTGAATCCTTTGGATTTGATTTGGCTCCTCTGTACATTTAGAATATCTCACTGAAAGCAGTACCATTTAGTCCTAGCTCTCCAAGGGGTGCTTGAAAAAAATCTAGCCCTTTGTATTTCTAGCAACACTTACTTTGACTCAGTAATGACAAGTGTATACATGCGACAGAAAAAAAAAATGACCTTGTTTTCAGGGAGTAATCACAAGGGACGTAACAAAACAACAGTACCTCAAGTTCTACACTGACTGTGGTCCCACAGAATTTTTGAAAGTAGTGAACAAGGATGTATTCTTTTTTTCAGAGTTGCTATAACTTGGTAAGAAGAAATGAGCTTCTTAGACCAAGTACAAGTAATTTCATTTGTGTTTATGTTTTTTTGTTTGTTTGGGTTGGTTTGTTTGTTTGCTTGCTTTTTATCTAAGGAAAGCTTCAAATGCAGTTTTCCCATGGAGTCTCCGTGGGAGTCACAGAGCTTTTCCCAGCAACTAGGTGTCACCATTGCTCTATAAATGCATCTCAACTAAGCTGTCTATGTTCTGTAGCAGAACATGGAGTTTTTGTGTACTGCAGTTCCTAGCAGACTGTAGGTACGGCCATTTAAGCTTTAAGCAAGGTAACTAGGAAACAAACCCAATCAACAAACAAAAAAAAAAGAAAAACACGCAAACAAAACCCCTAAAACCCAACAAACCAAAACAACAAAACCAACCAAACCCAGCCCCAAAATAAGCTGCCAAATATCTCATAAATCATGGTAGATATTTCTGTAGTTAATATGTGCTTTGCACCCTGCTACTAGTTACATGGAGAATTTAATACTACCTTTGATATAGCTTACAGAAACACTAGGTATAGGCACATAGAGATCTCCATTTCAGAGCTTTAAAACAATGTGACCCTTTTCTAATAAAGGAAATTACTGTTTGAACATGAGTCAAATATGAATGCCTTATAGGCAAGAAATCATAGAATGGTTTGGGTTGAAAGGAATATTTCAAAAAATGTAGTAATGCTTCTTCTTAAGGTCCAAAAGGTGTCACAGTCTCACAGAAATACATCACTGCTAGGTTTTTATTTTGTAAATGAAGTGGTTTTGTTGGTTTTGGTTTGTTTTTTTGGTTTGGGGTTGTGGGGTTTTTTTGTTTTGGTTGGGGTAAATGTGTGCTTTGTTAAACTTTAACAGAAATAATTTGGTCATCTTTATTTTGGAGAAAGTGAAATATTTTGTCATGTAAAGTTTTGTTGTTTTTTTGGTTTTTTTTTCCATTATATAATTTCTGGCACAATTTTATACTTTGATAAGTAAGGATAGACAATTAAAATGTGCCAAGTCTCTAAGCTGCTTTTGGTCTTGCACAAATTCACTTTAACTTGGTATAAATCCAATGTCAGAAGAAACTTAGTGCACATACTGGTTTTCATTACCCTGAATAGAAACTGCCAGTGCTTCACTGACTTAGCCTATGTGTGTATGACAGTGAAGTGAAATTTTATCTTCAACATGTAGTTGCTTATGGAAGGTAATTTATAAATGTCCAAGAAAAATGATAAGGAGCTCCTACCTTTAAAGTCATCTGAAAATCTCAGTATTGTATTTTCCCCATTCTTACTTGTCAACATACTTGTGGAATGCTGCCCCAAACAGTTACATACCTGGAAAAATGTTACACTTCTGCGAAACATTACTTGTTTGTTCAGCATTGCTCATGTGAACTCGAGCTGTGCATTCTCCTGTGCTCTGCAAAAAAAAATAACGTCTTTAAACTGCTGAAAAAAACCCAGTCCTGCATATTCCTCTAGCTCTCCTCTGCTAGCTGCAGGCTGAGGTGGGGAACAAGTTCGTATGTGTATTTGGACTAATGTCTCATCTGCTGTTTTGTAGCTGAAAAAGGAATGGTTTTGTTGATTGTGAGGAGAATAGAGAAGGAACTGAGCAGAGAATTTGAAAGATTGCTTTGTATCATGATTGATGCATGTTAATTAACTGAAGGATGTACAGTTAGAATAATGGAAATAAGCACATCCTCATAAATGAAGTCTATATAAATTGTGTATTTACCTAATTTCCTCTCTGCTAGTACAAGATATGCAGCAATCAACATGGCATATCGCACTGATTCAAATGCTATTGTCACCATCACCCCTTTCTTTGCGTTGTGTACCATGCAAAATAACAGGGACTTCCCCTGGAAATGGGCAGTGTTCCTGCACACTGTGCCCCACCTGTACCTCCTCTAGGTGCTCTCTGGCATATTGCACTGCTAAAAGCCCTCTGGGAATTTTTTTGCCATAATGGCTTCCATGTCAGTAATTTTATTGGGTGCAGATCTGAAGTCGATTTCGGTTGTGCAAGTTTCCACTATCCATCATTAACAGCAAGTTTTATAACCCTCACACTCTCACAACATATGTATCTTACATTGAATTTGTTGTGAGCCTACATATTGAAGCGTTAAAATGTTCCCTCCTGCCTGTATTCAGGATGACAACGGTGAAATCATGAGTAGAATGGTTAACTTGAGAGATGTAAACATTTGTGTAACTGTACTTTAGTCCTATGAGCTCTCAAAAGCACCACAGCTAAGAAAGTTAAATTCTCTACTGCATTTTGCCCCAGGCAGCTGCAGTCTTGGTCATTACGCTGATGTTTCTGTACAGTGAACTTTCAAAGAGGACAGATACTTACAGCCTCTGCAGGTACTTTGTAATCACAGTCTTGCCAGAGTTTGTTTTCCTCTACGGCACAAGTGGTTTCTTTTATTCTGTATTTCACATAGAATTGTGGGTCAGGACCTGCCTGGATAAAAACAGTATGCATGTCATCATTTGCATAGTAACAAATCAAGTGAAAACATTAGAGCTTCAAATAGCAAATAACGTCCATTGGTTACCGGAGGTTTTTCAGTGTGGTTTCAGATTAGCTGCTGGTCTCCATGCAAGATGTCCTAAATCTTGGTAGTTTAATAGTTAACTTATCTATTTATATTCTTGAGCCCTTACCTACAATTACAATATATTGTTGCTGTAGATACAGTATGCTCAATTGCCTTCAGTTTAACTCACGGTACCAAGGAGTTTAAAACCAGAGAGAAGTGATTATGTTTTATGCTCATATTCAAATGCACTCCAAATAAGCAAATTCGAGTTGCAGGTTGGAGAGTTAACATAATTACCAGCTTGGACTGTGCTCCTTTCTGACTCTGGCTTTCTCCCAGAGCCGTCTACTTTCCTTCTGTACATCTCTACAGGCAGCCCAGCAACAGCAGCCAGGAACCCTCAGGCAGCCTGGCAGTGCCCAGTCTGCCTTTACTTTATGGTAACAGGGTACTTAATCTGCCCTGCCTACTCAGGGGAAAAGGGCGAGGAGGGCATATGCTCTGGAAACAGCCTTTGGCAGTGCCTGTGGTTTTCTTATCGGCATTAAAGGTGAAGCTGCTCTTCAGGGTAGGTTCAGGAATCCCGTGGGATGAGTTACAGACAAGGCAGTAAGCAAAGTTTGGCCTGGCCAGTGGAAGTGGGTCTAATGTTGATAATCAGAAGGAAATCAGTAAAGGTGTATTTTCTCCTTGCCATAAACTGAGTAGTGAGCCTGTAACATAACATAAACACACAGTGAGGTTTGTTGTTCATCCTTTAGGGAAGATACAAAGGCAGAAGTTACTGATCTTTTACAGCCGCTTAAAATGCACTGCCAATGTGCCTTTTCAAATACAAACCCTGGCAGTTGCTGTACTTTGTCACTGGTTATCCTTAAATGATACTGCTGGGAAAATTGAATGAGAATTCCTGCCTTAGTGGAGCAACTGAGCTGATGTGGGTAGATAGGCTGGATTTGTGCTCATGTAGAATTATATTCTGTGTTCTCTCAATTCCTGTTGTGTATTGCCATAGCTGTGAGGGGGTGTAGAGGTACCTGATAAATGGTTGCAGGTTGTAAAACAGGATGAAAGGTCTCTAAAAATATAATGGATTTAATCCGCAGCAGGTATAAATTGACATTTATAGAGCTGCATCAGATTATACTATCCAGGAAGTAGATTTAAAAAGAGCTAAATTCTATTCTCTATTACAGTGTTCCAAATCTGTAATAAATCAGCTCAGTGAGTAAACAAAATAGGTGAGAAAAGACATTATTTCTGTAAGTTATTTGTTTATTTCATTATTATTATTACTATGAACAGCTATTCCTTTAACTGGGGCAGGTTCAGTCTTTTACCAGTCAGCTTTTATGTTTTATTACCTAATCAATAATGAATGTACATGAATATGTAAGAACCAGCTATTTAATTAATGTATTCAACATTGTGAGGCTAGCAATGAATATAACCTATACTCTTTTTAGAAGAAGAATATCTAATATGAGGAAATCTCTGTTGCAGATTCATTTTCTCTGTTTTTTACTTATCATAGTCAAATCAGTGATTCAAAGTAATAACTGATTTACACCTCAGATCTTTTAAGAAAGGGAAAGATGGCTATCTAGAGAAGGAAAGATAAATAACAATTGCAACAGATATTCTTAAAAAGTAAAACATGGTTTAAGATAAAATACTGAAACCTGTCCTTTGGGAACATTAGCAAAAGGAAGATGATGTTACAGCTCTGATATAAAGATGTTTGAAGTAGCCTGTTGTTAAGGATGTGTGTAGTTCAGTGTAGACAGCAGGATCATTAATTTGTTCAATGTTAATTGTATAAAGTGTTTTCCAAATTTTAGTCTTTGTCACTACATGCTAAAACCTCCCATTTGAAAACAGAAAAGCAGAGAGTAGGTGCCAGGAGTTTTGGGCAGTTTACTGTAAGGCATTTAGCAATTCATGTCCCCTTTCTGAGGTCAACTTCTATCAGATTAAAAGTGTCTTCTAATTGTGCAGTGCAAAATATTCCCTCTGATACTGGATTTCTTCTGTTTTACATCTGAAAATCCAATCCAGTAGAAAAAAATGCTAATGTTGTTTTCAAGTAAAGTAATGCTTGTCATTATTATGGTAATAATCATCTTTGTATGCCTCTCAGAGGTAAATACTCTTTTGTTAGATTAATACTGTACAGGACTCCAGGCAAAGGATCATGTCTCATTCTTCTTTTTTCTGTCACCTTGTTTGAATAAAATACCACCTAGTGCTTTTAGATAGATCTGTGACTCAGGACTAGAGTCAATCAAATAATATTCACTAACAATTTGTTCAGAGCATTGCCACATTTTATGTCATTCTTTTTTATGTTTGATATCAGCTTTTCCCAAGTCAGGGTAATATTCAGTTTCTTTAGTAAGTGTGGTTTTGCCATTGAGCTGAAAACCTTACTGATGATGGAAAGGGGTAGAAGTCCCAATAGAGAAAGGAGAAAACAGAGTGGACTAGTAAGACACATTGTATTAGCGACAGAAATTTTCTATTCTTTAGCCCTTTCATTGATAAGCAGTTCACCAGCACACATAGTCCTGTTGATAAAAACAGAATATACATCTCTGCTTGTCATGGTAATGACTATCTTACTGTGCAAGTCATTCCTCTGATTTTTTTAAAACACTTTTGGAAGACACTGCTGTCATGCTTGCTCTCTCATGAGCAAGATGGAGATAATCTGATTCAGAGTACATAAACAATTCCAGCTATTTTTTTCCCAAAGTATACTTACAGTTCTCTTGGCTTCCATCACCATGTATAGAGCAAACTGATTACCAGTTGCTCTCTCTCCATTGTATTTCTTCAGTGCTTTGTCAACAGCTTTAAAGACATCAGGGTCATCACAGTTTGAAAATTCAAATGGTAGAGGGTTGGCTCTGCTAGAGATAAAACTACAGCAGAGCGTGAGTACAATGAAAGTTTTCATAATTGAGGAAGAAAGGCCTCCTGAATTAGAAGACTCTTGAAAAGCCAAATGGAAAAGGAATGCCTGACAGGGTTTTAGTCAACTCTAGTGTTTTTCAGGAGCAATAGCTAAGTAAACAGGAGCGGGTTGCTGGGGTTGGTTGGTTCTCACCATACCCTGTTTATACTGCAAATAAACTTCTGAGTTTATCTAAATAAACTTTGTGTGGTCACCAGAATGACACTAAGGTTATCCACCTGCCATCAAGATAACAGGCTAATGGCTGCAGCTGGGGACAGCAGACTAAGCAGTGTAGCTCCTGACCAAAAGAAAAAGCAGAATGATTGCATCTTTCTGGCTTCTTTTCTTTAAACTGTTACAGAGAATGAATTTTAGAAGGCTTAAACAAAACACTCTAGAAGGCTGCAGTGGAAATGGAATTTTGGTTCTGAACAACAACTCTGTAAATTTTATAGATCTGTTTACAGTTCAGACTGCAATAGTTCTGAGAAGCTGGAACACGCTTGAAAACATCTTTGGACACATGCATGGGATTGAATGTCACGTAGCTCTTCCAAAACACTTGATAAACCTTGTCCTTCACTCTGCCTTTGGAAGTGATCATTTTTGCTGCCATGCGGAGACTACCTTTGGACTATGGATTAGTCAACCCATAGTCATTGCAGACAGGGAAAGTGATGCCCAAGAACAAGGGATTAAGTAACGTTGCTTGTGTTGGGCAGAGCAGGAGCAAAAAACCTGGATAGGAACATCTGGTCATTGCTCCAGTGTAGAGCACCAAACAGCTTTGCTTTGAATCTGTGAACACCTTTGGTATTGCCTCAGCTCCAGTGTTCAGTTGTGTCTTGCTACAAGCTTTGGTTGAAGAAAATGCACTTCAGAGCCTCTGTGGATAAACTATGGTAGAAGTAAAGTTTTCTCCATTTTGTTTCTTTTCCTTTGATATACCTTTCTATCAAATTGTACTTTATGCCATTAGAAAGCTACTTGGAGGACACAATTGCTAATTTTTTGAGATTAATCTCATGTTCTTGCTTATGAGATAACTGTTCTGAACTAACTTATTGGAGTCCCAGGTCTGTCTGAGTGGACTATACCTTGATCAGGGCTAAAGGGACATCAGTATTCCTTCTTCCTACTCCTTCCAACTCAGTTTCTAGGGAGGAAGTTTCAGTGATAAAGAAAACCTTTACATGAAAGAGTTCTTACATGCATCTACCTTTTTTTTTTTTCTCTCCTGAGAGCAGTTATGGACTATTTGAAAAGGGCTGTCCTTGAATGCAGTATGTCTGATACATCACTACCAGCAACTGTAGCAATGATAGCACCTGTGCAGGCCACCCTGAGGTCACTGTGAGTCATTAACTATTTCCAGACCTTTTCTAGATAGTGGTGGTAATGCAATCACCATTAGTCACTTCATGCTCATGGCTTATTACTGTGCAGCTAAACATATAGAAATAGAAACATAGACATATATAAATAGGAACAAAAAAGAAAAGTTGGCAACACTGTCAAGAAATTTCTTACTGGTCTTTATTTTCTTTGATTCTTTATAAAGTGTGAAGGTAGTGCCATGGGTCACTTTGTATGGCAGGTGGTTACATTTCTTCAGAGAGCTACATTATGGATTATGAGAAAAGGGAAGACTTCACTGTTAGAAAGCATTCTTTTTTTTTTTAAAATTTTTTTTTTATTATTATTTTGTGAGAATTGAAGAGCATTGCTTGCTGGGGAGATTTGTACCTATTGGCATTATCTGAGGAACACAGAATGTTGAGCCTCTCAGTTGTGGCTGATTCTGTGATAGCTGGGATCAAGAGACAAACTGGAATACTTGTCTTAGTCATTTTCAGCACTTCTCCTCCCCAGAGATGATGTCCTTTCTGTCCTTCTCCATGTGCTGTTTCCATTCATTGTGAAACTGCTATTGGCCTTGCAGCTCTCAAACCAGGAACATCTTTTCTGAGGTCATATAGAAGATTTTTCTGCCATGGAGCTATGTGGAAATAAAGGTAAAATTTTTGGAAGAGTGAGTTTGGAGTTTGCTGGGCATGACTTTGATTGTGTAGGATGATCTGGAAAACCCACAGCTTCTAGCATCTCCTTTTGACTTGAGTCAGTGAAGAGACTATCTTCACCAGTGCTGGAGGAGTGAGAGTTGCTTTGGGATACTTCAAGGAAGTTTGCAGTGGGAGGTGTGAGAGAATCCTGCTGATTTAGAACTGGAATGTGATAGACGGCTCCTGTTACCTGGAATGGAAAGTGCTTTCCTGGTATGCTTGTCTTGTTGCAGCGATGTCTGTAATAGTGATGATAGAGATAAGGATGATGAGGATGGCGATGTGGTCCACAATTGGAAGGAGGGTGGTGGTGATGTGGTCCATAAGGTGGGGGAGGATGGTGACAATGTGGTCCATGAGGAGGGGGAGGACAGTGTGGGCCATGATGGTGACCAGGAGGAGGATTATGTGGTTCATCATGGGGAGGAGGAGAGAAAGGGTCTTGATGCAATTCTTCTTTAGAAGGAGGATCATGTGGTCCATCATGGGGAGGAGGAGGATGGTGATGTGGTCCATGAGGGGGAGGAGGACAGTGTGGTCCGTGATGGGGATGATGATGGTGGTGATGTGGTCCATGAGGAGGGGGAGGGCAGTGAGGTCTCTGATGGTGACCATGATTTTGTGGCTCATCATGGGGAGAAGGAGAAGGGGAATGTTTGGGTTCCTCTTGGAGAGGAGGATTTGGTCCACCATTGGGAGGAGATGGAGGACAATGGTCTGGATGATGATGATGGTGATGTGGTCCACCATGGGGAGGAGGAGCATGTCCTTCATGGCTTCCTTGTTGTTCTTCATTGGAACTATCTTTATGCTCAGCATCTTCAGGTCTGGATTGAGAAGAGGGTGGACATCCATGCTTGTGATGATGTCTGTGACCATGTCTGTGACCAAAATGGTGATGAGGGTATCTGCAGCCATGTGGCTGTTTATGAAAAACATCAAGAGAGCAAGTATTAAGTGAAATGTAAATAGGATGGAAGAAAGTGGTGAGAAAGAGATGCAGGAGTTAATAGGTTTGCATTTACATTTCTGCAAGGAAAAAAAATGCAATGGTGGTTTTTTTTTCAAGATAGAAGACAAAATCATTACTGAAAATCATCTGGAAATACTACATCCTGACAGAATGAAACCATATAACCCACTGAGCAAAATATGGGAAGGACCAAAATGATACAAACCCCACTCTGGAGAAGCTGTTGTGATATAAACTTAAATTCCAAATACAATAAAGATCCTTTCCCCTCTTCTTGCATTCAGAAAGTCCTTTGAAATTGTTTTTGGTCTCTACTGACTTTAAGAATTATGACTCAACTGAAAGACATCTTTGGAGGGAGTAGTGGGGACAGCTCAATCCTAATTCATTCTGGCAGCTGAAAGCCAGCCTCTCCTGACATGCTGCACCACACCCATGCAGTAATAAAGGGACAAGGGCATGTAGTGGCAGAACAAGGGGCAATGGTTTTAAATTAGAGCAGGATAAATTTAGGTTGGACATTAGGAGAAAGTTGTTCACAGTGAGGGTAGTGAAATATTGGAATAGGTTGTTCAGATAGGTGGTGGAAGCCTTGACCCTGGAGACATTCAGAGTCAAACTTGATGGGGCCCTGAACAATCTGATCTAGTCAAAGATGTCCCTGCTCACTGCAGGGGGTTTGACCAAGATGACCTTCAAGGGTCCTTTGCAACCTGATGCTACGAGTCTATGATTTTGTGACATAAACAACTGTTGCAATCATCTGTCAGTCTGGGCTGAGTGAGGTTGCTGTAGCCAGAACGAGGATACAGCCAGAGACATCTCAGCAGGTGAGTACGTACCCAGGGACGGTGGATTTCACAGGTTATATCTGTTCCATCGAGTTCATCTGAGTCATCAATAATTCTTGCCTTGCAGAATCCCACATGCTAAACAAAAGCAGAGGGGGGGGGGGGGGGAAAGCACATCAGGGTTCTTGTGATTGAGTTAATAGAAGCTATTGAAATGTCAACATTGTAAAAGCTAGGCTAATTCCTTCAGTACCTTCAATGTTTACATAACTTAGCAAGATCCTGAGCTTTCTGACCAGTGATACTTGCCAGTGATTCATAATGACTGAAATATATGCCAGTCTTGAGTGTTCCTGACTGTGAAGACACTTTGCCATGTGCATCTAGAGGGCTACCACTCACCACCTTGCTTCTCTTTTGGTGTCTGTAAGAACTCGTCAGCTACTGAATCCTTCAAATCTGACTACCCATTTCTATTCCTTTTTTTCCATCTTTGCTTGCCAAACTTCTGTTCAGACTGGACTATTCTGAAATTCTGCTCCAGACAAAGCTCAAGGCAGAGATTTCTTCCAGACTTATCTTTTGAAAAATAGCTTGTTAGAGTTGTTTAGCATCACTTCTTTTAGCATTCTCTGTGCTCTAACTTTCACCTGCTATCCAGTCGTTGCTTGTGGAACTGCTCACGTGCAAGAGAGCACAGAGCTTGGGGAAGGACTTCTGTGTAAGGTCTCTGTAGCGGATGCTTGACCTTGGTTATTTGGGCCATTAGTCACCCATTCTGATCACTGATTACAAAGGTTAATGGTATTTTACACAGGCACCCCAGTAGTGGCAGCATTGAGAACAGAATTCAAACCCTCTAGCCATCTGGCTTCTGTCTAGTCTAGTTCAGTCTACTCAATTTTTGGCTCTTCTACCAATTTGTTCACCTTTTCGAGTCTTCTGCCACATAAAGAGCCAGAAAAGAAAAGAAAATTGATGTAGCTAAAACAAAACTTCATGATTTGTGTGGGTTTTTTGTTGTTGTTGTTGTTGGTTGTTTGTTTGTTTGTTTGTAATTTGTTTTGGGTTTATTTTATGTGGTTTGTTATTTTATTTGGTTTATTTGGCTTTATTTTTTATTGGTTATTTGATCCCCCC